>JACBKR010003948.1:0-26696 GCA_014218235.1 Colocasia esculenta
ATTATTCCTAAGTGTTTCATGAAGAAATTCATGCGACAAAAAATCCAATTTAACCAAGTGTACATCACATGGTGACCGATTCTTCAAATTAGGAAACAAGTCGGAAAACCGTTAACATGGAAATACGACGCAACCAAAAATTAAATAAAAGTGTTGGAGAGACTTCCGACATTATATGTTAATGACCCAATGTCATAATTGGGCCAATGGACCACATATGACCCAAAATCAAATAAAGCAAGAAAATGCATGGAAATTCGTAACAAAAAATAAGCAAAATTGGAAATGGGTAATTAGGTTTGATTGGATGCCATCATGCACTCTTGGAACCCAAATTTGTGCCTACCCACCCATGGAAGTTTCTTGATAGCCAAGACTCTCTAATGGCGGGAGAGATCTTCAAATTATGGAAAGATATAAGCCAATCCCGCAACCCTCCTTTCCTTGTTGTATTAGGACTCCTAAGACCCATAGATGCTTAAATACTCTCCATTAAACCCTAGGGACAAGTTTTAAAACTTGTTGGGGTCGTGTGGAGGAGTGCTGGGGGCTGGGGAGCTGTGGAACGACCACAAGAAGACCATCTTCTTCCCCCTTTCGTCTGCTGCGACCTGCACAAACCGTCCCCTTGGAGTCGAGCTAAGGTAGGCCAAACCTAAATCCCATCGTGTAAGGCCTATACCCCTGGAAAGAGGGTCAAGTCTACGTTCTAACCCAAGTGGAATGCCCAAATTCCATACAGTATACACGTAGTATTAAGCGTTCTTCAAACAGTGGTCTGAACAATGATTTTCTGGAAAATGGGACTTCTTCAACCCATAAGGTAGGTTTTCTCGGGCCAAACCTGAACATATCCTATACCAATGAGTAGAGCATCAAGTTAACTTTCGTTTCCCACCAATTTCATCGAATTCCAATGAGTAGATTTTGAATTATAGGTGTTTTGTCAAAGTCGCGCTTGTTAGGAACTTTTTGGTGTTCATGTCGATTTATCATGCATTTTGAGACCGTTTATAAAATTCATATTTTGCATTTATTCCACGTTCCGTACAACTTTCATGATGAGACTTTTGTCCTAAAAGCCCTAATTAGTCCGACATCATACCTTGCAAAGTAGATCTTGCATTTAACTGTCCATAGTTTCTATACCTCATGTTTGACTTGATTAAAGTTGGTCGAAACCATCATTGTTTTCTAATTCTGATTTACTGGAAGCACCCTTGTATGTCTTGGTTGGTTTAAAACTAGTTTTGTGATTTTTCATGCACTGTACAATTTGTTCTTAATTTTAGAACACCCTGTGTCAAAACAGGAAAGTCTGGTCCGCAATCCAAAGCACTGTCCTTTCTCTGTCGGACGCAGGCCAAGGACCTGAGAACGCGACGGCTCGATAGGCCGCGTTCTCAGGCAGATTGCTACAAGATTCCGTCACGATCTGATCACGACAGAACCACCGTCGCGACCTGACCTCCGGGTCTGACAACCCTGTTGCCTTCTTCATATGAACCCGTCGCGAACTGCCTGCCTGATCAGACAAGCCTGTCGCGATCCTTACAAGGCACTGTCATGTTCTGATCTGACCCCGTCGCGACCCTTACAAGGGTCCGTCGCGACCTCAGGATTTTGCATGAAACCCCACTTATTTGTTTTTTTTTTTTGGCAAATCTATCCGCTATACCCAGGTCTGATTAATATGATATTTAGTGTGCAATTCACATGTCTTGGGTCTGATCATTGCATGATGGTTATTTTAATGGCTTAAAAGTGGTTAACCCATTTAAAAGTTTTAATTACATGAATGTTATTCTAATTGCTCCTTAAATTTATGATCCATTCATGCAACTTGCGATTTAATCTTCCTATTATTCTACCATGTTTAAAATGATAATTTGTTATCTTAAAGCTTGTAAACCCTGAATAGTTAAAGTGCATAGTTTCATGTCATCCCTTCATGTTAAGTGTTTTTCGCGAGTTTGGAACCGATGGTTTGTGATTTGAGACACGCATACCACTACACACTTACACGTCTAGGCAGCCCTTCTTGGGAATTTGGAAGCTCTCTATCGGTCATTCTGAATCGGTAGACTAGTGACCTATTCTCCAAGGCCTCCATAAATCTCCTCTGACCATGGATTCCCACATGGCCGACGAGTTGGTTGTACCATTGAAGTTCCCTGGAGATAGCGTGCACTTCCTTTCTCTTCTTGTTCTCGTGAGTGTGATTACAATCTAGACTAAAGCCATTAATGTAAAGATTGAACTAAAGTATAAATCGTACCGTTATGCTGTCGAATTTATCTCTTGACCACTGTTATCATGCAATCATGTTCACATTACTTATTCTCATCATTATCATGAACATGACATTACACATGCGTACATATTGAAACTCTCATTGGCCATTGTTAATGACTGTGGGTATCTACATTTAAAAAAGTTGAAATGAGATACTGACCGGGCACGACGAGTGTCCAAGGGCTCTAGTCTAGCCCCAATGATGGAGAGTCATAAATATATTGTTAACCATGGGGTATAATGATTACTGGTGTTGCATCTGCACTGGGAGTCTTGCTTGCTTGTTGAATGATAGATACAATAACCACATACACGTGCCTGGTGTACATTCTTGATGGATCTTTTCTTGGTGTACATTAGTGTCCATGTGTCTGATTAGTGTTACTTGATTGTGCTCGTACATTCTTGCTTGCTTGCTTGCTTGTGTGATATGGCCATCCTACATTTATTGCAATTTACATGATATCTTGCGTACTTGTTACATGCCTCACTCTTGACAACATGTTTCTCATTATATTCTTGCTCTATCACGATCACTCTCTCTCTAGCTTGTTTCATGTATCATGTTTTAATGAGTTTTATTCGTACATGCATATCATGACAACCATCGTGCTTACCTAGTTCTAAATTGCTAATCACTTATATTATTGCCCACACATTGAGATATAAAACCTACTGGGCTAGTTTGCTCATCCCCTACTTTTAACCCAATCTAGGTGACTATGAAGTTCAAGAGGAAGAGCAAGTCGAGGATGGAATGCGTCCGAGTGAAGAATGTTCCAACTATGAGTCTAGTTATACTAGTTTGCTTTGAGTGTTAGACGCATGTAGTAGGAAGTGAGGAATAAATGTAATTTCCCTTTTTATTGAGTCTTAGTCCTGTAATAGTTTCCATTTGGAATACAATGAGTTGAGATTTGAATAAAAGGTTAGTTGAGTTCAATATTTGAGCCCTATAATGATGTATGTTGTTATACATTTAGTGCATGCTAGCTAGATGCTTATTTTATGACTATTCATGTCTCGGGATATCGTCTCGAATTATTTCCGCATTATTAATATCCGCTACGTAATGCTCGGGACGTGACAATTTAGTGGTATTAGAGACTAGGAAAGCCAAATAGGATATATGTCTCTGGATTAGGGGATACCTATGGAACCTAGGTCATGGAAATTAGATGTAGTACCTAGTGAGGATGGGTAGAGACTGGGAATATGTTAGAAAGAATTCAACACTCCTACCCATTGACTCTTATAATGTATCTAGAGACATTAATTGGTTTCCATCCTTTTCTCAGGAACCTTCATAACTCTTACACTCAACTGCAATGGCTCGCAACCAGTGGCAAGCTATGCAAGAAACCATGGCTGGATTGACTCGGCTTTACAAAATGTGGTTCAGGCTGGAAATCAGGCTGCTGCTAGGAATGGAGCGGGTGATTTGGTAGGATCGGATGGGTGGATGGATCAGATCTAGAAGGGGGGGTTGAATAGATCTAACACCAATTAATGAGGAAGCTTAAGCAATTAAAATTACTTCAAATCAGAGATCAATTCACCCAAACAATTTTGATCTGAAGTGAGATTAGTGTGTGTGAGCAATCAATTAGTAGTGTGAACGAAATCCTTATGCATGCATCTAGCGAGATACAAGGCAAACCACAATTCAAACCACTGCACATAGGATTTTTTAGGTGGTTCGGAAATCACCTCCAGTGACTCCTATGTCCACCCCTCACACAGTGAGGCCACACTACTCAAAACCTTGAGTACAACTCACACAGGAGCACGACGACTCCAAACACCTTTGAGCACGACGACTCAAGAAACACCTGGAGCACGACGACTCCAAACTGAGCATGACAGCTCAAACAAGAACCGGAGTACGACGACTCCAAATTGAGCACGACGGCTCAAACTTCACAGTGAGTGCGACGACTCACAAACTACTGAGCACAAAGGCTCACAAACAACTTGCTAGAAAAACACACAAGACTTAGATCCTCTAGCAACAGATCTAGTCTAACAAGAGATCATTCATGAGACTTATGCAGCAACTCTTGCACAATCTCACAATGACTCAGAAGAACAAAGGTACATGAGAATTGTATAAAGAAATCCTTGCTCTTCAATTATACTCCCTTGTAGAAGATCGAATTGGGAAGAGACTTGAGTTCTTGAAGTCCCAGGCCGATGCTCTGCACTCTGAACTTTGGGATCTTCCTTGAGGTCTTCTCAATCGATTGCTTCCACTTGATCTGCTTCCTTGAAGTGATCCAACTGCATCTTCAATGATCAAACTCCACTTCTCATGCTTGGACAGATGAGAATTGGCTTGAGGAATCACCAGGAGAGCAGGAGCAGGGAGGTGAACTCTTCATGCCGCCAAAACGGTTTTCTGGAGGCTCTGAAAGGGTTCTCATCTGATGGATGGCCAATAGGAGGGTATTTATACCCTAAATAGTCCAAAGGTACCCTTGGGGTACGTGGGCACACGATCCAAGGTTGATCCATCATTTCCCTAGGGTGCCACGTGTCCAGGATAAACCTTAAGTCATAAAGTTTCCGGAGTGTGTCGACCTACCCATAGGGTGTGTCGACACACTGTCCCAGACTGGGCAAAACAGTTCCCTGGGAGAGGCAACTAGTGTCGACCTGAGATTGAGTAGTGTCGACCTGCTGTAGCCAGCTGAAAAATAGCCTTCTGGGAGGCTCTCTAGTGTCGACCTGACAGCATTTGGTGTCGACCTGATGTAGAAGTCTGTTGACTTGTTTCTCTGGGATCTGTCTCTAGTGTCGACCTGCCCTGGTCTAGTGTCGACACTAGTTGACCATTTCTTCATCTTTTGGCTTAAGGCTTGGAGCATTGTGTCGACACCAGTGGGGTTTGTTGACACTACCCTTGCAATAATGTTGTCCCTGAGAAATAAACACATAAATCATTAGTTAAGTATATTACCATGAATATAAATGATAAATGTGCTTGGAAACATACTTTTTGAATATAGGTATTTCATGTGTGATATATCTAACATGTTCCAGTTATTTGCATTAAAATCACCCTTGTCATCATCAAAATATGAGGGAAAATGAATTGTATTCACACTCACCCAACAATCTCCCCCTTTTTGATGATGGCAACATTAAATCCATATAAAAATGAAGTTTTGATGAAATGTGATTTTAAGCAATTTTTGTTTATTTAACACTCAGTTTGAAAAGCATTATTGCACTGAGTGATGTTTCATTTCCTTTAATTCATACTTGTCAAAGACCTTTGAACATTTTTTAGTACCATTTGAAAGTTGCACACATGAAAGACACAATGTTACTAGAAATGAGCTATTTTCACACAAAGGTCAAGCAGCTTGACAAGCATTCATACATTCACATTCACATTCATTCAAAGAGTTTTCAATCACATTGAAGACACAAAGTTTCTATTCATTTCATTCAAGGATATGAACATTACAATCTTTCAAAAACACATTTCAAAAAGAGATTACAATATTTCTTTCTTGCTATCTTCTCCCCCTTTGACATCATCAAAAGAAATGACATTAGGTGGAAGGAGGAGGAGGAGGAATGGGTATCAAGATGGTCTCAATATCCGTCAATCGTTTCTCCATAGAAGTCAAACTGAACTTCATTTGAGCTTGGATAGTTGAGAGTCTTGTATGCAATAGATGTTGCATTCTTTCTGAATTCTCTGACATGGTTGCTTGAAGCCCACTGAAGTCAGCTGAGATGGGCTGAGAAGATGAAGAAGAACCAGCTGACCAACCGTGTCTGTGCAATGATTTGAATTCCTTTTTCAGATCAGACATTTCTTCATCAATATGAGCAGATAAGTTCTTCATGCTCTCCAAGTCATCTACCAGATGAGCAAAGGATAATCTAGTCTTAGAAATCTGAGAGAGTGTTTCTTTTGTGTTGAAGACATCAGCTTGGGAATTTACCAAAATTCCCTTAAGACCGTTTCCAACTCTTCTTGATGCTCTTTCAGTCAATAGAAGCATCTGCCAATGTTCCAATCATCTGTTGAATCTTTGCACTGCATGATCAGAAGCTGCTTTTTGCTCAATAAATTTTGAAGACATAGTGTTCTCCAACCTCTGTACCCTCAACTCAAAATTTTCTGTCATTGTCTGAATGGAGGTGTTCAAGGCATCAAATTTGTCATTTAGAAAAGTGTACAACTCTGGTGGAACATAAGGTCCACCAAAGGATGTGGAGGCTTGAACTTGAGGTTGTGGAGAAAAAGATAGAATTTCTATCTCAGGGTTCAGGGAGGAGGAGGGCTGAAGTTGAGGTGAAAGTGGGGCATTGAGGGGTACATCAACTTCATCTGCAACAGGAGGCTGATCCTCATTCACTGGAGGCTGGTCCTCATTTGCTGGAGGCTTGTCCTCTTGAACTGGAGGCTGGTCCTCTTGAACTGGAGGCTGATCCTCTTGAACCACAGGGCCTCTACTACAGCTGGCCCTCTCCTAACCTGGTCACCCACAATCCTGAAGCCCATGAACTTTTGAACATGCTTGAAACAATAAATGTTGGACTTAGGAATTTTTTGGGACTTTTCATTCTCAAGTGACACATCCAAGTGCTTAAAGACTTGAGTCAAATGGGCTGCATAAGGAAGTGATCTATGTAAATCTGCCCTAGTTGTCTCAGACATGATCTGGTACATTATGACATGGAGGTTGATCTTTATGTCCTTTTTCATGCAGTATATCACAAATCTTTGAATGTTAGTGAGTCTATCCCTCCCACCACCTTGGGGTGTTATGATAGTGGTGAGTATATGATGGATAAGTCTCAACACAAGAGGAAAAGTGTTTGTGTTGAATTTAGTAACATGTGTTTGCTTGGGATCAGACTCATTGCTTGCAACCCAGTTAAGATTGTATAGGCTTCATGAAGGTCAAACTCAAAATTATGGTAATCAGCTCCTTCATCTGGAATTTTAAAAAGAGTGGCTGCTAGGTCTGTAGGCAAATCAATCTCAATTCCTTTGACCTTTGACTTGTAGCCATCATCAGTGCATTCCAAATGCATATAGAATTCCTGGACAAGTCTAGGGTATATATGTGAAACTCAGAGATGAAGGATTGCCAAGACTGAAACTTGAAGAAGTTGATGACTTCAGGAAAAGCAGCATTCAATTCACTGTCCTCTAAATCCACTGCCCTGGGTTTTAAAATTATCTTTCCTTCACGAACTGACTTGGAAGGAGTGCCCTCAGAAGATGAAGATGATGATTGTTCAGACACATCAGTAGAAGAAACCAAGATTCTTCGTCTAGGGTTTGTTGATCCTCTACCTCGACCAGAGGAAGTTCTACCTCTCTTAGCAGACGACGGGGATGCTGAGGAAGGCCCTGGCTGCTCCGCAGGGTCATGGCGCCGCTTGATTCTCCTTTCAGTAGGAGGAGCATCGTCCGTCGGAATGGGCCTTGCCGTAGCCCTTGACCTTGCTCTACAGCGAGGGGCCTGCTTGTGTGCCATGGGAGCAAGATGGAGTGGAATAGGAGAGGATGGAGAGTGAGGAATGAGAGATGAATGGCAGGGATGGATTGGAGGAGGGAAGAGGTGGGGCTTGCCGATTCAAAGGTGGAAGACGGCCATCGGGTCGACTTGAAGAATAAAAAGAGGTTTTCAGAGGTACAATACCCCGCAGGAACAATCAGACCCTTAACCGGCGCCCACGGCTTAATTACCTGGCAGGGGGTCAGTGTCGACACTAGAGGAGGTGAGTGTCGACCTGAGCTAAAGTGTGTCGACACTAGATGAGGTAGTGTCGACCTGGCCTGATGAAAAAATTGAGATTTGAGTATGGAAAAATTTTGTGAGCTTTGGGACATCTTTATAATGATAAGCAATGGGTGGAATAATCATTTCAAGGATTTTTAAGAGGCTAAAAAATTCATTTGTTATATTTTGAAAAAATTCAACACAGTTCAAGTTTTACACAAATCCAACAGGATATGAGCATTCAGTGACTTGAGTCATTAAAATGATGATTTGAGGGATATAATACATTTAACAATCAACTACACACTACCATATTCTTCAAGTCCAAAGAAATAAAAATCTTTTAGACTGAAATCAAGTGTGTTGAAAGTAAACAGTTTTTTAAAACAACTTAATGATGGATAAGAATGATTCTTTAAAACAATTCTCCAATGATACACACATTTTGTTTTGAAACAAACTATCAAATGAGATAAATCTTGTTCACTCAAGAACTAATGCTTTTCACACACTATAGTCCCTGGATACTAAAGATTTATTCATTATCAAGTCTCAAAGGGGTAAATGATGACTTTTTGACATGAAAATATACTTTTTTCAGATGCCAATATTTCCAGTTACTCAGTCATCATCAAAAAATATAGGGCATATTTATTTTGCTTTGCATTTATTTTTTATTTTAAACCCCTTTGAACAGAGATAGCATTAGTGCCTCATGACATACATGGCACTTCATTCATTGTGAAGGTGTGCAGTTTCTCAGCACATGTGCCATTGCTCTGTTGAATTATCAAATTTTGGAGAGTTTTTGAAAAGAGAAATCATTTATATCCAACATCAGTTGCAAACAAAAACATTTTTAAATTCAAGACACACATTATCCTTCAGTCTTTGAAAGAAATTTGAATTTCTATAGTTTTGAAGAATATAGGTGAGAGTTGACAATAAATATAGTAGATCACTCAAAGGATCATTTTGAGACTCTAGACCTGAATGAGGACATCATGCAAGGAAATTGATGTAATGCAAGAAAAGTTTTGAATTTTTCAAAAGACATGACTTGTGAATTCTCTAGCTCCCCCTGAGATGAGGATTTCAACCACTTTTCATCAGAATAAAGATATGCAAGTTTTTGAAATCAGAAATAATTCTCTTTGAACAACAAAAGCTCCCCCTCAACAATTGCATATTCATTTCTTGGTACTTGGCGGAGACATATACTCTCGCATAGTGAAATGTCCAGACAAGCAGAACTTGTCCTTCTTCAAATCACCATTTGATATACCAAGAAGTTCAACACAATGTGAGTTGAAGAGTTCATTGTCAAAAAGAAATAGAAGTGAAATGGAGAGAGATATGATCAGTATAAATCAAGGAAGCAAATGATAATGATGATGCAAAGAACTCCCCCTCAGAAGATGCCTAACACTCAACCCAATCCCAATGAGAGAGATCAAGAAAATGGACATTTACAAAGACCAAGTTCTCTCCTTAAAGATGAGAATCTACTGTCAGGAAGGGGTTTGGTGAAGATGTCAGCAATTTGTTTTTCAGTTTCTATGAAATGGAGTTCAAAGGATTTCTTTGCTACCTCATCTCTCAAGAAATGATAAATCAGACGTGAAGGAATATTTCTCCAGCATTTCACTCAAAGATTTTTGACTCACTTCCCATAAGATATGCATGACATGAAATAAGCAATTCAGACATGTTCATTCAAAGTAGTTTGCACCGAAAGAATATGAACATGATCAAGCATGCATTAACAGGCAATTTATTGAAAAACATTTTTGCACTTTTTCAAATTTACTCCCCCTTAATGTGCATGGAATGAAAAAGTTAGCAAGCAATTCACACATGATTATGAGCACAATTAGCTTTAAGCATAACATGACTTTGGTACTTGGCGGAGTATTTTACTCACGCATAATGATAGTTTCCAAACAAGCATAACTTGTTTTTCCACATGTCATCATTTGATATACCAAGAAGTCAAAGCAGTTAGTATGCACACAGACTCATGGGAACAGTTAAGCATGCATGATAACACAACATGATTCCAATTGTTGTGACACAAAGTTCATTGCTGGGAGTAGCATTGAAACACATTTCTCATTTTTCAGATAGAAATTAAACATTCGTTTCAATTCAGACAATTCAAAATTGAGATAATAAAGAAGTTTTACCTGAATGGTCTTCATTTCTTTTCAAAGATTTTACCTGTGTTCTCCAATCATTTCTAGCCTTGCACAGCCAATATCTTGAATCCATTTACAGAGTATGGCTGCAAGACTTCTCAGCTTGCTGATCAAGTTGGTTTTGGGACCCACACTTGTTTGGGTCCTGCAATGAAATCAATGTTAGATTGCAACAAAGATTTCTGAATCCAAAAAGTTTTTAATTTTTGTATAGATGCATTTCTATCATTGATAGAACTATGAGCAGAATTAGTTCCAAATTTTTTTTTGCCTTGATCAATGCATCTATGTTTTCATGAAGTTTTCTATTTTTGGATTTTTAATATGAGCAAAAACAAAATGATTTTGTGCAACATTTCTATGCCTATACACATGGAACTTCTGAACATTTTCACTATGAACATGATGTTTATTCCTATGTGTATGAGCATGTGCATTAGACTGGAATTTCTGAGCATGCACAACAAAATCATTTCTGTACCAACAGTCCCTAGAAATATGACCAATTTTATGACAATGAAAGCATTGGACTGATTTGGCATGTTTATTGAAATTTTGATTTCTATTCTACCAATGTTTGGCAAGATGACCAGATTTATTACAATTAAAGCACATGAGAGCATTTTTTACCTGGTACTTACCTTGGCATGTGTGCATTTGCTGGAATCTCCTTTTCATGTGAGGAGGCTTACCATGAGGAGAAGGAGGTACCTTTTTGTAGCTCTTGGCATGATGTGAATTTGGAATTTGCCTTGGAGCTTTTTGGTTTGATGGAGGAAGTAGATGAGTTCTCTTGACAGTAGCATTCCTCTCTTCCCTGTCTGTTTCTGAACAAGAACTTTCACTAGCTTTTCATTAGAATTAGAAAAGTTCTTGTTCGCAGCAGATTTAACAAATGTTATTGTGCTTTTCTTTTCATTTTTCTTAGATTTCACATAAGCAAGACTTGTGTTTATAGTGTTTTTCAATTCATGTTGAAGCTTCTGTTTTTCATCTTTTAATGCAACAACTTCTTTTTCTGAAGTTTGAAGCTTGTTCAGCATGACATCCAAACCATTTTTCATCTTGTTCTTTTCATTTTCAAATTGTTCAATTTGTTTTTCCAAATTAGCAAGTTTATTCCTTAAATTCTACATTCATTGTCCAATGGTTTGTCATTCATCAAGCCTCAATCTTCTTTTTAGATGATGATTTTCTTCAACCAGTTGTTTGCATCTTTCATTTATTTGATGATCATGAGCCATGTTAGAAATTGTTTGTTCAATTGATCATTATCAAATTGGAAGTTTTCATTGAGATCAATTAATTTTCCATTTTCCTCTTCCAGATCAATGACTTTTGTTTTCAATAGCTCATGATTTTCTTTCAATCCATTCAGTTTAGTTTCACAAATTTGGACTTCATCTTCCAAATTCTCTTTCTCAGATTTTAAATTTTCAACTTCAATTTTCAAATTCTCATTTTCTTCTGAAAAATCTTTATCATTGTCTGGAGCAATTCAAGTGTATTTGTTTGTCAATTTCCAATTTCTTTATGGCAATGTTTTAAAGTCTTTTTCAAATCTTTATTCTTATTGTTCAGCTTTGCATTAAGATTTTGTATCTTCTTACAGAACTCAACCAATTCAGCATAAGACATGCCTTCATCTGCATCAGAGTCAGAATTAGAATTCATAACTGGATTTGGAAATGATTTACCTGATCTTATAGACCCATTTGAACTCTTGTTTTCTGGAGAGGATGTAAAACGCTCTGAGCTCTTGGAATGTGCTGTTAGAGCCAAAGTCTTTTGAATATTGATTTTCTGGATTCATTGAGGCTCTTCTTTGCCATTAAGTACTTGTGAATTTCTTTTGCTCTTTGTCTTTGTGAGTCCTTTGAGAAATCCAATGAAAATGAGCTTGGGGATTTCTCTGAAATTATAACAGGAAATTCATGTAGATTAAGACAATTATCCATTGTACCAAAACTCAAAGGACTATTAGATCTAATCACAGAGAATCAATGTAGCAAGGAATTAGATCTAACAATTAGAGTGGTTAACCTGCTCTAATACCAAAGGTAGGAATCACAGCGATTAAGCACACAGAGACAGTGAAAGATCAAGCAAACAGTTCAAACAATTAACACAGAGATCAAACAGAAGCAATCAAATCAGATCAGTAACAAACATTAACCCGCTCTGATACCAATTGTTAGGATCGAATGGGTGGATGGATAAGATCTAGAAGGGGGGGTTGAATAGATCTAACACCAATTAACGCAAAAGCTTAAGCAATTAAAAATTACTTCAAATCAGAGATCAATTCACCCAAACAATTTAGTGATCTGAAGTGAGATTAGTGTGTGTGAGCAAATCAATTAGTAGTGTGAACGAAATCCTTATGCATGCATCTAGCGAGATACAAAGGCAAACCACAATTCAAACCACTGCACATAGGATTTTTTAGGTGGTTCGGAAATCACCTCCAGTGACTCCTACGTCCACCCCTCACACAGTGAGGCCACACTACTCAAAACCTTGAGTACAACTCACACAGGAGCACGACGACTCCAAACACCTTTGAGCATGACGACTCAAGAAACACCTGGAGCACGACGACTCCAAACTGAGCACGATGGCTCAAACAAGAACCGGAGTACGATGACTCCAAATTGAGCACGACGGCTCAAACTACAAAGTGAGTGCGACGACTCACAAACTACTGAGCACAAAGGCTCACAAACAACTTGCTAGAAAAACACACAAGACTTAGATCCTCTAGCAACAGATCTAGTCTAACAAGAGATCATTCTTGAGACTTATGCAGCAACTCTTGCACAATCTCACAATGACTCAGAAGAACAAAGGTACATGAAGAATTGTATAAAGAAATCCTTGCTCTTCAATTATACTCCCTTGTAGAAGATCGAATTGGGAAGAGACTTGAGTTCTTGAAGTCCCAGGCCGATGCTCTGCACTCTGAACTTTGGGATCTTCCTTGAGGTCTTCTCAATCGATTGCTTCCACTTGATCTGCTTCCTTGAAGTGATCCAACTGCATCTTCAATGATCAAACTCCACTTCTCATGCTTGGACAGATGAGAATTGGCTTGAGGAATCACCAGGAGAGCAAGAGCAGGGATGTGAACTCTTCTTGCAGCCAAAACGGTTTCTGGAGGCTCTGAAAGGGTTCTCATCTGATGGATGGCCAATAGGAGGGTATTTATACCCTAAATAGTCCAAAGGTACCCTTGGGGTATGTGGGCACACGATCCAAGGTTGATCCATCATTTCCCTAGGGTGCCACGTGTCCAGGATAAACCTTAAGTCATAAAGTTTCCGGAGTGTGTCGACCTGCCCATAGGGTGTGTCGACACACTGTCCTAGACTGGGCAAAATAGTTCCCTGGGAGAGTCAGCTAGTGTCGACCTGAGATTGAGTAGTGTCGACCTGCTGTAGCCAGCTGAAAAACAGGCCTTCTGGGAAGGCTCTCTAGTGTCGACCTGACTGCATTTGGTGTCGACCTGATGTAGAAGTATGTTGACTTGTTTCTCTGGGATCTGTCTCTATTGTCGACCTGCCCTGGTCTAGTGTCGACACTTGTTGACCATTTCTTCATCTTTTGGCTTAAGGCTTGGAGCATTGTGTCGACACCAGTGTGGGGTGTGTCGACACTACCCTTGCAATAAATGATTGTCCCTAAGAAATAAACACATAAATCATTAGTTAAGTATATTACCATGAATATAAATGATAAATGTGCTTGGAAATATGCTTTTTGAATATAGGTATTTCATGTGTGATATATCTAACATGTTCCAGTTATTTGCATTAAAATCACACCTTGTCATCATCAAAATATGAGGGAAAATGAATTGTATTCACACTCAACCCAACATGATTTACATCTCAACTTAGGAGTTTGAACCCCCCTCGCTTCTCTGGATCCCCTGATCCGGACGAAGCAGAGACTGGCAGGAGGAGATAGAAAGGATCTTCCAAGTCATGCAATGCACTAACAGGGAGAAGGTGGTACTGGCCACTTTTCAATTCACTAAGGATGCCCGAGCATGGTGGAAGGCCACATCGGCCCACCTGCCTAATGTTGGCGAACTGGAATGGGCAGGTTTCCTGGAGATTTTCGAGGAAAGTACTTCTCGGAGAGGGTCAAGGAGAAGAAGGCAGCAAAGTTTGTCGCACTAAAACAGAAAGGAATGTCCGTGGCTGAGTATGAGGCTCAGTTCACGCGTCTGGCTGTGTATGCCCCACATCTGGTGGGAACTGAAAGACTAAAGGCAAACCGTTTCATGGATGGGTTCAGGCCCATGTTCATTGAAAAGCTCGGACCACACAACATCCAAACCTACACAGAGATGGTCCAAAGAGCTCAACTGGTAGAAGACACCATGGCCAAAGTGGAGGGCATGAGGGGCAAGGACAACTCCATGACGGTCTTCGTCAAGAAGGGAGCACCTAATATTGCTCCAACTTTTCGTAACAATAATAACAACTTTACAACAACAACAAGAGGCCGAATGCCGGAAGAGATGTTGCTGGAGACAAGAGAGTCAAGGTGGAAGGTAGGCAGTTGGTTGAAAACTACAAATTCTGTGAAACCAGGGCACCGAGCTGAAGAATGCTGGAAGAAGCTCGGGGCATGCTTGAGATGTGGTGGTCGTGACCACCGTATTCCTGACTGTCCAATGATGAAGGACCAACCAGGCAAAGCCCAGAATGTACCATGACGTCAAGGACGTCTTAATGCTGTCGTAGAAGCTGACCTACCCGAGGAAGGGGGTATGGTGGAAGGTACCATTTCCATACACTCTCAACCTGCATTTGTGCTTATTGATACTAGAGCTGCATATTCATTTATTTCCACCACATTTACTGCAACTCTACCTGTCAAACCTGTACCCTTGAAATCCAAGATCACTGTAGCCTCTCCACTAGGCTTAGAATCTGAACTCACTCACTACTTGCCGAAATGTGAAACTATAATTGGAGGACACAATCTCCCTGCCGACCATATCTGTTTAGACATGAAGGGTTATGATGCCATTTTGGGTGTCGATTGACTAATTGAATATGATGCCGATGTAAACTGTCGCCATAGGAGGGTAACTTTTAAAAGACCAAACTTTCCAACTCTATCACTACTTGGCACCCGTTATCACAAACACCCTATCTTGATATCCTCCCTAAAGGCTTCTAAGCTGATCAACCAGGGTTGTGATGCTTTCCTAGTTTTAGTCTTGGCAACTGAAAAGAAGAAACCAACCCTAGAAGACATCCAATAGCCAGGGACTATCCTGATGTATTTCCAGAGGAATTACCTGGTATACCACCTGAGCGGGAGGTAAACTTCACCATTGAGTTACTCTCTAGGGCAGCCCCTGTTTCAAAAGCTCCGTATCGCATGTCCCTGTTGAATTGCAGAAGTTGAAGAGACAGATCCAAGAATTGCTAGATCGGTTTTATTAGACCTAGCACATCCCCTGGGGAGCGCCAGTGCTATTTGTCAGAAAGAAGGACGGGACAATGAGACTATGCATTGATTACCGTCAGTTAAACTAGTTGACAATAAAGAATAAGTATCCACTACCCGCATCGACGAGCTGTTTGACCAGATCTCCGGTGCACAATATTTCTCCAAGATAGATCTAAGATCAGGTTACCATCAACTAAGAATAAAGGAAGAGGATATTCACAAGTCTACATTCCGGAGTAGATATGGTCACTACGAGTTCGTGGTCATGTCGTTGGTTTAAAAAATGCTTCAGCGGCTTTCATGCAACTTATGAACAAATTTATAGGCCATACTTGGACCAGTTTATAGTGGTGTTCATTGATGACATCCTTATTTACTCCAAATCTGAAGAAGAATATGAGGAACACTTGAAGGTTGCTCTGCAAGTGCTCAGAGATAATCAACTCTATGCTAAACTTAGTATGTGTGAATTCTGGATGGAGGAAGTGTCTTTCCTTGGTCACATCATATCCAAGGAGGGAATCTCTGTGGATCCATCTAAGGTGGTGGCGGTAAAGAACTGGGAAAGGCCGACAACTGTGTCAGAGATTAGAGCTTTCTGGGTTTAGCCGGTTATTATCGTCGCTTCATTAAAGATTTCTCAAAGATAGCTGTACCATTGACCAGGCTTACCAGGAAGGAGAATCCATTTGCATGGACTGATGAATGTGAAGAAAGTTTCAGGCATTGAAAGAGCACCTTACCTCAGCACCCGTACTGACCCTGCCAGTTGCTGGGGGTAGTTTTGAAGTATACACCGATGCATCCAGGATCGGCCTAGGCTGTGTGCTGATGCAAAATGGGAAAGTTATATGCTACGCGTCCAGACAATTGAAGAAGCACGAGGACAAATTCATGTACATGATCTGGAGCTAGCTGCTGTAGTCTTCGCCTTGAAGATACGACGTCATTATCTATATGGTGAGAAATTCATTATGTTTTCTGACCATAAAAGCTTGAAGAATCTATTTTCTCAGCAGGACTTGAATATGAGACAGCGGAGGTGGTTGGAGTATCTCAAAGACTTCGGCTTCATGATCCAATATCATCCAGAAAAAGCAAATGCTGTGGCAGATGCTCTAAGTAGAAAGCCAATGATCACATTCCAAGTTTAATGGTGGACGAATGGAAGTTATTAGAAGACTTCGCCAAGTTAAATATTGATGCTGACATCAAAGAGAAGGGATGCCTTGTTGCAAGTGTTAGAGTACAACCTACACTATTGGAGGACATCACAACACTCCAAGACAATGACCCTGCACTTGTGGAGATTAAGGCTAATCTAGACCAGAGACCGGATTTCTCATTAACTGAAGATGGAAGACTATTGTTCCAGGATCGAGTCTCTGTACCCGAGCATGCGGAGACAAAGAAAATGATTATGGATGAGGCTCACAAGACCAGGTATACATTCATCCTAGAACTACCAAATGTATCAAGATTTGAAAAGAAGCTTTTGGTGGCCTAATATGAAGAGAGAGGTGGCGGAATATGTTGCCCGATGCTTAACATGTGAAAGGTCAAGGCGGAACACTTGCGACTCACAGGTAAACTAAAACCCCTAGAAATCCCGACATGGAAATGGGAAGGTATAGGGATGGACTTTATTTTCGGACTACCCAAATCTAGATGTGACGACCCTTATTATACGGTACGGTTATACCAACCCACGTCGGTATAGTGAACGTTATCACAGCGGGACATTTACCCAAACGCTATCACATGATTGAGATACATACAAATATAAATACAGAGTAGCGGAAGTAAAAGAACAATGTCTTCATTTCATTTCATCATCCACATTTACATACATGATCTAATGACAATTTAAAAGAATTAAAGTTCACATAATGAAGTACTAAATTCAAATACATAGTTGTCCACAATTACATAGTGTTTCTATTACAATGCCTCACTTTACATACGATGAAAGTCAAAATGTCACAACTACAACTCCGCCAAGCTACTCCCCGCGCTCGGAGTCGCTCTCTACGGTCTCCTCCAGAGGTGTATCGCCTACTAAACCTGTACGCCGAAGCAAGGAATGAGTCTAAGAGACTCAGAAAATAACACCACACACCCCATACATGCATATATCACAGTAGGTTTTTCATTCCAATTTACAAAGCAAAACATATAGCATGCTTGGGCATTGATAAAGACAACCTATCATGATAATTCTACAAAATTTAAAACACATGGTACATGAATTAAGCCATTCCAAAATAGATATCCTATCACATGCTTTCTACTCATGTCATCACATGAAAGCTACATTTCAAATGAGGCTATAACATGGAAGCAACCAAACATGGTATTCTTGCATGCATAAAGAGAAACATTCCTATCATGGTTTCTACACATTCTTACACATGCACACATATTTATACACTTAAGGTTGCTGTTTTGACATGGATTTAACAATTCGCATCCTATCACATGAGAGCTACATTCTCGATTTAACTACAACGTGATAGCACTTAAACATGGAAACGTTTACACATAAGCAAGAATTGTTCCTAACATGGATTCTACACATTTTTACACATATAAAACATTCTTATAAACACAACTAGGTTGCTGTTGTAACATAATTTCACATTAATGTATCATGGATCACAATTTCACAATCTAACTTATTGGTTTCACATGTTTGCACAATCATTCATTCACATAGTTCTCTTTTTACACATTGCACATTTACACATATTCACACTACACAATTTACACATAGTCACATTCACATTTCACAATTTAGTGCCGTGACACATAGTCCAAACCACCATTAGAAGGACACATCACATAACACATACACATAGACGCCACCTAGGCAATACAGTGACGACTCTTGGACTGCGCAGACCGGGAGAACAAGTCTCCACCCTAACCAGTGGTACTTGTCCACCTCCAGGATTTCATCCTAATGCCCTTAGGATCTTAAACATTGAACCTTCCCATGGGGACTTTTCCATGGTACGGTTCCACGGCCCTCTATGGAAGCAGTGTCACACATGGCACAGTCTTACACATTACACATTCCGATTTTAACACACATATTACACATGTCTTTACACTCTCTCACTTATGCACATGGCTCGGTTTTCCTAATCATGATACTATTGATGACAGAAATCAAACATTCAGTAGCTCACATTAATCAGGTTGGCAAACCCATCATCAAATCATATTCATGGTAGCATGTATTATCACATGTTTTCACATGGAAATTCATAATACACTTTACAGTTATCCAAATATCATGAAATTTTAACCACACACTAATTGCAGGTTCATGACCTCACATACAAATTTCCATATTTTTCTGAGTCATGTTACATTTACAGAAATTAAAACATTCAATTGCATGCCATTCATAATTCAATTTATCATGGAACATAACATGAATATCCAGTTTGACAGTTCATAGCCCTGAACCTAACATACACATCATCACAAAAATTTCTCTGGATTTATTGCACAACACACAATTTACTGTAAATTTTACAAATCCTACGCATGTCTTCTATTTCCAAAACAGAAATTTCAGTAAATCTCACAATCGTGGAAAAATTCTCAAAATTTCAGGGCATGGACTGATACGTATATACACGGTTTAGAGAAATTTAGGGCATTCCATTCCTCAGGGATCATGTAGAAAGTAGGTGAACATGCATCATCCATTTTCCTAACATATATTTCAATAAGTCCAACATTTCATGCCATTCATCAAAAGCATAGAAAATTCCACACACATCACATTGTCTATTTTACATAACATATATGATTACATTATATCCCTCATGCAAAAACAATTCGGAAATTAATCATATAGAAGGGAGAACAGATCACTGTTCTGCCCTGAAGAACTTAGCGGCATAGTCTGGCCGTTAACGGAGCTTAACAGCAACATCGTTGGCCGTTAATTGAAGATCATAACGGCAAGGGGTCTTGCCGTCAAGTTCAGGTCTGTGCAAAAACACAGACCCGAGCTCCAAAGAAGGTGAAGTGTGGGGATCTAGGACACGAGGAAAATCTGTAAAAATGATAAAACCCTACTAGACTCATACATGGACAAAATGTATGGGTTACTTGCCTCTCAATAAATCTCTAAAGGGATCAAAGTTGTTGTTGAAGCTCTCCTTGGGTAGTCCCAAGAAGCCTCCAAACTCTTCTTGCTCCGGGTTCTTGGTCGATGTAGACGCCAAACCAACGTCGGGGTAGCCTTCCCTTATGTCCCAGCTATCCTCCAGTCAGTGTAGATCGCCCGGAGAAGCCTTCAGTCGCCGGATCAAAGCCTCTAAAGTTCAGGTTTCCTTCAGTCCAGGGCTAGGGTTTCTCTCCTCTTTCAAAGAGTCAAGAGAGCTCTTCTGGTGCAGAAGGGGGTTTGGTTTATAGGAGAATGGTTTGGGATATCCCGGAGGGGTGATGGGATGGCCTGATAGCCGTTGGGGACATCTCCCCAATGGCTGGGCTTGCTTGCCCCCGGGATTTCGGGGTCTGCAACGCATGCAGGTCAGAGATATTAACGTCCACATCCATGGCCGTTTACTTAAGTATTAGCGTCCATCGAGGTGGACGCTGACTCAGCATGGACGTCCATCCTGAAGGGTTATGCGGAAATACACAATACGGTAATCTAGAAGGGGGGGTTGAATAGATTACGGCAATTTTAAACTATTGATGGCTTCTTTTTGAAAGCTACAGCGATCTTAATGAAACTTGATTAGAATTCAGTTAAGTATGAGACCGCTTGAGTTGATTTAAGAGAGAACAGAGAATCAAACGTGCGTATGAACACCGTGCCTACCAATCATCTATCGCAAAATGCGAACAAACCACAGAACACGATGATTAAGGTGGTTCGGAGTACACAACTCGTGTATCCTACATCCACCGTCCACACACACACGCAGAAACGACTGCTTATGAGCGAGTTCAACACTACAACTCAACCACACACACGTTGTCTGATGAAACACGATCAGAACAACCACAAATACGTGAATCAAGCACAAGGGATGCTCGAAACACAACACACACACACACGATGGAATGGAAATTATGAAATGGAGAAGAATTGGGAATTAGGGAACAAATCCAGTTGGAATTCTTCTCGTGGATCGTCCAAACGCTCTTCAAACTTCGATTGGATGTAGATTGATCGATGTAGAAGGTTGAATTGATGACGATCCGGCTTCAGCTCCGCATAGATGGTGATTCCACGATGATCTGGGCGGAAGGTTGAAGCAGAGCAGCAATTTGGGGCTTTTCCTCTTGGTCCCTTGGAGGCTCTTGGATGGGAGGCTGCTCTCTGCGAAATTGGCTCCAAAAGGATGCTTATATAGTGTTAGGTAAAGGTGGGGGTCGTGGAGGAAGGAAACACCCAAGTGGGGGCCGGATTTGGAAACTTAAAATCTCATGTTTCCGTTGTCTGTCGACAGGTGCACTTGCATCTGTCGACAGGCGCACTCAAGCTGAGAACTGGGTTTCAGGAAATTGAGTTTCTGAGTGTATCTGTCGACAGGCAGTTTGCATCTGTCGACAGATGCACTCAGGAATAGAAAACCTGAGCTCTGTCCTGGGTTGTCTGTGTGTATCTGTCGACAGGTACATTGCATCTATCGACAGATGCACTCAGAGATGCAAACCTGAGTTCTGTCTGAGAATGACTGTATGAATCTGTCGACAGGCAGTTTGCATCTGTCGACAGATGCACCTCTTTGACAGATTTTTGTGCCTTTTGCTCATCTTTTCAATGCCTCTTCAAAGTTCCATCTTTCATGCTTGTACACCTACATGCAAAACATTGTTAGTGATGTACATTGTATGATTTAGCAATGTTTAACTCAATCACTTTCATGGTGTTTTTCATGTTAGTTAACACATCAATTTTGCATTAAATCAATGTTCAAAGATGTTAATGTGATCATCAAAAACAATGATATATGGAAAACCCAACACATCCTTGTGGACGCCAAATGGGTCCTTCGGCCAGAACTCAAAACATGCATAAAATCCGTGCATATTCTATTACTTACATGCAATATGTATACTATCATGTACACACTACACCACACAATTCATACACTATTTACAACTAATTATACGCATGCACACATAAGTATAACTAGTTAATACGTACGTCGATATGTACATCTATGCATACACAAGCATGAATTATTTACACGCAATAAAGTAATATAACAAAATTCGAGGGCCTTACACCCTCTCCCCCTTAAAGAAACTTCGTCCTCGAAGTGAACGACACTACTCAAACAGAAGGGGATACTTCTTCTTCATCGCATCCTCAAGCTCCCAAGTAGCCTCCTCTCGCGAGAAGTTCCACCATAGAACTTTCACCGACGCAATACCCTTGTTCCGGAGATGCTGAACCTTCCAGTCAAGAATAGCTACTGGTTGCTCCACATACGACAAATATGGCTGAATCTCCACTAGCTCGTGACTTATCACATGAGATGGATCTCGGACATACTTCCTGAGCATAGAAATGTGGAAAACAGGATGAACACTAGCCAAAGCTGGGGGTAAGCTAGCTCATATGCCATGCTGCCCAATCGTCTGAGAATCTCATATGGGCCAATGAACCTAGGGCTCAACTTACTATGCTTGCCAAATCTGACGACACCACGAGTAGGTGATATCTTCAGAAGACATGTTCACCCACCTCGAACTCCAAATCCTTCCTTCTGTTGTCAGCGTAGCTCTTTGCCTATCCTGCGCCGCAACAAGCCTCTTCCTGATAAGCTGGACCTTATCCAAAGTTTCCTGAACTAACTCTGGACCGATCAGCTGCCTATCACCGGTCTCCTCCAACATAAAGGAGATCTGCAAGGCTTCCATACAACGCCTCAAATGGAGCCATACCAATACTCGCATGAAAGCTGTTGTTGTATGCGAACTCCACTAGAGGTAAATGACGCTCCCAATCATTCTTCCATTCCAGCACAAACGCTCTCAACATATCCTCGAGCGTCTGGATAGTCCTCTCGGACTGTCCATCTGTCTGGGGATGAAACGCCGAATTGAGCTTCAGTTCCGAACCTAACGCATCCTGAAGACCCTTCCACAATCTCAAAGTAAATCTTGGATCTTGATCCGAAATGATCGACTTCGGCACACCATGCAATCTCACCACACTACTAACATACAATCTAGCAAAACTCTCAACCGACTGCTTCTTCTTCATAGGCAAGAAATGCGCAGTCTTCGAGAATCTATCTACCACTACCCAAATCGAGTCATTGCCCCTTCTAGATCAAGGCAACCCGAAACAAAGTCCATAGGACAACTTCCCACTTCCATACCGGGATCTCCATCCTTTGCATGAGGCCGGATGGTCGCTGTCGCTCGGCCTTCACTTGCTGGCATACCAAACACCGGGTACATAATCTGCACATCCCTTTTCATGCCAGACCACCAAAAGGACCTCTTCAAATCCTGGTACATCTTAGTGTTACCCGGATGAATAGAGAATCACGATCTATGAGCCTCCGCTAACACATGCTCACGGACATCTACCAAATCAGGGACACAAACACGGTGATGGAATCTAATCACGCCGTCCTCATCATGAGCAATGTCTGCCTTGCCCACTAGCTCTAAGAGTCTAGGGTCGGCCTTCTGTTGTTCGATCACCTCATCCAAAACTGAGGATCTAAGGGACAACTGAGCTACAAAAGCCTGACATAAGGGATCTAACTCGGTCATCGCGCACGCCGCATCCTCCAACATCTTCCAATCCTGCTGGAGAGAAGATTTCTTCCTACTAAGAGCATCCGCTACGACGTTCGCCTTCCCAGGATGACACTGAAGGTCGAAGTCATAGTCCTTCAAGAACTCAACCCATCTTCTCTGCCTCAGGTTTAATTCCTTTTGGGAGAAAAGATACTTCAAGCTCTTGTGGTCGGTAAACACCTCAAATCTGACACCATAAAGATAGTGCCTCCAGATCTTTAGTGCATGAACCACTGTTGCGAGCTCCAAATCATGAGTCAGATAGTTCCTCTCATGCTCCTTCAACTGACGAGAAGCATATGCCACTACCCTCCTTGCTGCATCAAACCATTGCACATTGAATAATGCTAAAGTAAACCTTTCTCATTAATAACTTTGCAATTATCTAGTTACAACCACTAATATCAGAGCCATTCCATAGGGCCCAATTACAATGCAATAAAAGGAAATAACTAACTACAACTCTAAGATAACATAATGACTCGAGGGTACTCCTGGCTTCACTCTTGGTCATTCCCTCCTCGTGAGTGTATGTGTCATTCTCGGTCTCACCTGAGAACACAACATCAAATAACGTAGGGTGAGCGATAACGCCCAGTAGGACTTAAATCTCAGGCTCAAGCAGGCTTTAAATAATTAACGCATTTAATGGCAGAGTATCTAAAGATAGCAGGTACAAGAGAGTCAAAATATAGTGAGAGATAGCACAATAGGTAACATGATAGCACAATAGCACGAGATCGAGTATAGTTTCCAAAAATAGCACAAGTATCGAAATAGCACGAATAGCAGGATGGCCATAGCACAATTAGCACAAGTATGGTAATAGCACGACGAGTATAGCACTTGTTTGTCATTCTAGACATCGAGAGAGTATAGCACGTTTTGTGTTTTGATTGTCATATAGATAGTCGAGATAGATAGCACTTGAGTGTAATGCCAAACACTCTGATCATTTAACTCCCATGGGCACTAGCACTTTCGGGCGCACATCCTAGGACAGATCGGGCCCTTTATATATTGCCAGCATTGGTTATATTGTTTATCTTTAGACAATCAGTCAATGGCCAATATAGAGTACCAAGAAGTAGATGAGAGCACTAGATGAATAGACGAGATAGTAGAGTGAACGTGAATAGACGAGCGAGTAGAGTACAGATGAGAGCTAGTGGACATTGCACGCAATGCGAAGAGTAAACAGGCGATAGTAACAGTTGCACAACACGTGCACGTCGTATTGGCAGTCAGGTGGAATTCACGATCTTCCGCTGGCCATGTTATGCACAAGTCCAGAGGTTCGACGTGATTCAAGGTAAGAGCGAACTTCTAATAGCTGTTTGGATCATATCAATCCCTAAAGGGTAATGGGTGTCAGGGTACAACCAGCTCGTCGACCATGTGTGAATCCATGATCAGAGGAGACTTACGGAGGCCTTGTGCAAGGTTCACTAGTCCGGCGAAAGGAATATCGACGGAGAGTTCACCACAAGCCAAGTAAAGTGTGTATATAAAATAGGTGCTCGACATTCTAGAGGAATTCTAGAACAGTGGAGCGTCGATATCTGTATATAAACAACGCAAGAACGAATACAAGTCCTTTAAAATAGGGCAATTAATATACTTTATTGCAATAAATTACCAGATACATTAAAAGATATTTTATGCCAGATTTCAGCCATATATGGATGGTTCATGTGTGTGCATGTGTAAGAGAATCATAGCTAGAATAAGTCGTGAATATGTATTTAAATCATTCAATGTAGCTCCATTTTTAAACAAGGGTTTTTACTGGGGGTATAACTGTAAAAAGGTGTTAGAATTATTTAGAAAGCGACAGAAATAATTTTTATGGGTTTTCATCAAAAACCTGTGAACACGACATAGGCCAATGAGGGTCGCGACAGGTACTAGGCAGATCGCGACAGGAGCATGTAAGGATCGCGACAGGGCCTTGAGAATCAAGTACTGGAAATGCGACGGCTTACTGTCGCCTTCTTGGTCGCGACGGGTAGGCTGTTGCAATTGGACTCCAGAAGGCGACATATTGGGCAGTCGCGATCTGGTGGTCTGCGCCTGACTCTGACAGGAGTCAGACCAGACATTGGATTGCGGACCAGAACATTCAAATTTTGATATAGGGTCGTTTAGAAATCATAACTAATATATACATGATGAAAATCTGAAATCAGGGCAAATGGAACTAGACATGCGAGAGTACTTCCAGTAATTAGGAATTAGAGAGAGAGCAGGGTTTGAAATGGTTTGAGAACGAACAAGAATAGTAACATAGAACATGACACAGGGAGCAAGATGTGATTCAATTCGAGTAACATGCTCAACAGAAATTAGGGCTTTCAGGGTCAAAAGATCCTAACAGATCAAGTATTTACAATAAAAATTTCGTAGCATGGATCAAGTGTACAAGGAGATGAATTAAACATGATGTCTCAGGTTATCATGTTTGCAGAACTTCAAAATCAAGAACAAAAGATTGGCTCGATGAAAAGAGTGAAACAAGAGGGCTTTTGTTCCTGATGTATGGAACAATCTACAGATGGATTTTAATTAAGTTTGCTCGTGAGAATGCCTACCTTTGACTTGATTTATCTTCTAGGGCTTAGAACTCCAAGAACGAGGAAGAAGCTTGATGGATCTTCCTCTCCTCATTTCTCCTCCTCCTTGGCCTCTTCTGCAATCCAAGAACCCCTTTGCACGAGCTAGGGCGGCCATGAGGATTTAAGAGGTGTATTTATATAACACAAGTTCCTATTCCTACTACTACTCAAATTCCTCTTAATTCGATTTCCTAACTCCACCTTTCCTCTCTTGCTTTCAATCTCTAATTGGGTTTTGATAGTATCTAAATTCGTGCTAAACTATATGGGGTAGGTTTAGGAATCCAATTCCACTCTAATTGCCACTTTTATTGCTTTAATAACCTCTTTCCAATTATGAGATAATTAAACTCCGAATTTAGGATATTTTCTTATTATTCTCCCTTTGTAAATTATATTTTGACGCAATAACTTCTAGAGGGTCCATTAAGCAAGCCCATTACTCTTTTCCTTTATGAGTTTTATTTAATGCTCTTTTCATTTAAAATCCATTTAGCTAGGTTTTAATTCTTTATTTAAATTTTATTTTTCTTAAATTCAGGTTGCTACAGACTCGAATATTTCGCATT
>JACBKR010003949.1:0-26453 GCA_014218235.1 Colocasia esculenta
TTGTGCTATTTGTGCTATGGCCTCCTACTCTCTGTGCTATATTCAAAACTTGTTCTATTTTGATCCATGCTATTATGCGATCTCTTACTTTACTTGACTCTCTAGCTCTATCATTTAGTGACTCTGCTCTTTAATACATTAATCATGTAAAGTTGCCCACACCATAAGATATAAATCCTACTGGGCATTGTCGCTCACCCTACGTTATTTGTTCGTTGTGTTCTCAGGTGAGATTGAGGAGAATGAGTACACTTACGAGGATGGGGAGGACCAGGAGTGATCACGAGTACCTGGAGCATTCGTGCTATATTAGATGTCTTAGTTTAGTCTTCTATTTTCATTCTATGTATTAGAGTCATTCGGGCCTTATGTTATGGCTCAGTATTAGTGGTTGTAATAGACATTAGATGAATTATCAATGAAAGGCAGTTTGATTTCGCATTATTTAATTGTCCAATGGTTTGTTGTCTATTCTACGCTCTATACTTGCTTACTTGCAACTGCCTCACGTTCTGATATTCCGTGTCGAGGCATGACAAGGAGTTAGCGAGATCTGACGTGGAGCGTGAAGAGTAGATTGAAGATTTTAGTCTATTTATTAGTATGTGATGTAATTGTAATTTGGACTTTGTTTATTTGCACTTGGAACCTGGCTATATTTAGTGGATTTTATGCTATGTTATTTCTTTTCCTAGACTATATAGACAGTGGTATGTGGATTATAAAGTTGATGGAATAAGAGTTGTTCATTTTCCGCTGCAATATTCCTTTCTATTTGTGTATATCTCAGCCCATGTGACTATCGTTGGGGTTTTCTCCCTGTAGTGACTTGCTCTCTCTCCGACGTGGGTTGGTATAACTGTACTGGGTGGAAGTGGGCGATTACATATGCATGCCAGACGCTTGTGCGTGTGCTGGCGCAAGACAGTGCAGGCGGCCGGCACTGCTGCCTTTGTACAGACAGGAGATAGGGAGAGAGAGAGGGAGAGAGCAGAGAAAGAGAAAGAGAACAGGAGCTTCGGCCAAAAAATGTAGAAGGAAGAAGAAGAAGAAGAAGAAGAAGAAGGGGGAAGAAGAGAGATCAGAGGAGAGGGAAAAGAGAGGAAAGACTAAAAGATGTCTCTCTAAAAGGAAGGAGAGAGTTTATAAATTAGGTAGAGAGAAGAGAGGAAAGATGAGAGAGTTAAAGGGTGAGAGAGAGAAAGTTTTTAAAATAGAAAAGTGTAAGGGAATTTTGAAATAGAAATGAAAAGGAGAGGGAATGAAAGAGTGGAGATTTTTATTTGGAGTCTCTCATTATTGACTTTCGGTCTGATAGCTCATTTAAATCTTGAAACTTGGCCCATTATCCTGCAAGCAAAACACATACACGAATTTAATCAAATTATCATTTTTGCAATAAAATGGCAATGAGTTAGTATAAAATTAAGGACCATAAGATAATAAAATAATGTGATTATCATCAATAACTATGCAATTATCAATGTGCGAGCAATGATATAAGTGATTAACAATTTAAGAACTAGACAATCACGATTATCAAGATATGTATGTACAAGAAAGCTATTAAACATGATATGTGAGCAAGATTGATTGAACGAGAGTGATTGATCAAGAGCAAGAATGATATAACTAGCAAGAACTAACAAGAAAGTAGTATTTGCAAGCATGCAGGATATCAATCATTTGAAAGAATGTAGGATGACCACATCATGCAAGCAAGCAAGAATGCACGAGCAAGAACTTTTATATGTAACAGTAATCATGCACGATGTCATAATGTGCACTAAGGATCTATGCCACCTTGGAATGCAAACTATGACACGTGTATGTGATTATGTATCTAGCATCAACATGCAAATACTCTCAGCATATATGCAACATCAGTAATCATTATACCCCATGGTTAACAGTATATTTCTGACTCTCTGTCGATGGGGATAGACTGGAGCCCTTGGACACTAGCCATGTCCGATACACATCTCACTATTTCAAATGTAGATACCCACACTCAATCATGGCCAATACAAGAGTTTCAAGAAGTATACATTTCAATATCATGTTCATAATGATTTCAAGAAAGGCAAGTCATGTGAACATGATTTCATGATAACAATAGTTGAGAGAGAATTTTGGTAGCATAACAGCGCAATTTACACTTTAGTTAAATCTTTACTTTATTAGTTTGGTTTCATGATTACAAAGCCACACTCACAAGAAAAAGACGAGAGAGGAAGTGCATTCTATCTTCTAGGAATTTCAATGGTACAACCAACTCGTCTCCATGAGAGAATCTACGGTGTAAGGAGATTTGTAGACATCTTGTTGGGAAGGTCACTAGTCTATCAGAATGGAATGTCTAGTAGAGAGTTTCCAATCCTCCAAGAAAGGTTGCCTATTTGTGCAAACGTGTAGTGTAGAACGTGTCTCAAGATATCATAATCCACCAGTGTAAACATAGCGGAAAGCAAGTAACATATTGACGTGATATAGGTCAATCAATAACATTGTAAAAACATGTTTTTTTGCATTTTAACATGGTATACTTTTCAGTTTAAATCAAGCTACAACATTAAGATGGATCATATCATCTCATTATGAATAGATCAGCATTTAAGAGCAATTAGAAGATTTTCAGATCATTATAGATTTTACATGGATTGACCACTTTTAGGCCACTTAGACAGACTGGACAATGCCTCTAGACTATTCAAGACATGCAAAACACGAGATACAACTGACTGGAAGGTCTCTGGAAAGCTTTAGAAATCATGACGGCTTTAGTCATCGTGGATATCTAACGTGTACACAGTGAAAATAGGGTTGCTAAAACGTAAACAGGTTCAGTTTGAAATAGCGACGGTTAGGTCGATCACCTTTAAATGCGATGGTTAGGTCGGTCACTTTTAAATTGTGACGGACTACCCGATCCCCTTTCCCTTGAAATAGCGATGACTATATACGTCGCGACATGCAAGGGTTTTCAAAAAAAGAATATAAAAATTTCACAAAAGTAAGGGTGGGGAAATGACCAAATCGCGACACTTTGGTAGGTCGCATTCTTAATGTACACTAAAACCCACGCAACGCATAGTTTGATGCGTTTGGTCTGTTAGAACAGACCCGAAATATGAAGGGTCGTGCAGTCGAGGCTTACTAAAACATGACAGTCAAGGACGTCATGATAAGCCCCTCGAATCTGCAATGTATGGATTTGTCACGGATTAGGGTGCTTGCCCGAAAACATAGAAAACGATGTAGATCGACTTGTTTGGTCTATAACTCATTATCTAGGGTTCCTTGGACAAAGTTTTGAACATGAAATTTGTAGAGAATGATGAGAGAAGAGAATACATTTTGGTTCGACCCAATTTGATCTCGAGATGTGTGAATTACGATGAGACATGAAAAGCACTAACCTTGCATGATATTTGGAAAATGCATACCATGCCTACTAGACTCGATAACAATTGGGAAAAATAGGTGGCAAAATAGGTGCATTTGAATCTAGATAGGAAGAGCTTTAACATGGTATAGGATTTGTCATAATTTGGCATGAGAACATCTACCTTTGAGTATTCCTAAGAAGGGTCTTCTGCAGGATGAAGCAGAACGAGTTCTTGGGAAGAAGGCTCCGATTAAGGCGATCTCCTCCTCCTCTGGTGTTATAGCTAGCCTCCACACGACCCTAGCAAGATGGTAACTCATTCCCAAGGGGTTTATGATGAGTATTTAAGGGTTTAGGGTTGTCTGGAGTCCCATTGCAACTAGGAAAGAGGAAACTCCGTGTTTGGGTTGATCCTTTCCTAAACTTGAGGATTCTCATCCCAATTAAAGTGAAATAGCTATAAAGAAATCTCATATTATGGTTGGGCATGAATTTGTGTTAGTTTTAAGAGTCTATTTATCTAGATTTTGCCCTAATTGCCCTTTCTAATTATGCCCAATTGGAGCTACAAATTTTGGGGATTTATTGCCATTAGATCTTTGTTCTTTGGGCCAAAAGTGTATGTCTGGCTCATAATACTATTTGATAGTTGACTCATCTTATTTAATGTCTAGCCAAGGATTTCATTTTATTCAATGAATGCTTTTGCACATACGATCATGATGCGTATGTCTTTACCACTTTGATAATATTAAATTATTATTTTCAATTATTTCTATTTTTTTAATTACTAAATTTTGGGGTGCTACACCCTCCCCACTTAAAAGAATTTGGTCCCCAAATGCATAGCTAAGATATATAGGACAAAGTAGATTCACTTACTTGTAAACCATTCTGGAAATCACTTACATACAGCTTCTTCTGTTTCCCATGTATCATCCTCCTCCAAGCGTTGATTCCACCGAATTTTCACTAGGGGAACATCTTGTTCCTTAACTGGCGGACTTCACGGTCTATGATTTCAATTGGCTTTTGTTCATAAGTCATGTCTTTCTGAAACACCAAGGACTCATATTCGATGACGTGAAAAGGATCACACACATACTTCTTCAGCATAGATATGTGGAACACATTGTGCACTCCATCCAATTGTAGAGATAAGGCCCAACAGTATGCAACCTTATCTACTCTTTCGAGGATCTTGAAAGGGCCAATGAATCTTGATGATAAATTGCCTTTGATTCCAAACCTTCTGATTCCACGGCTTGGAGATATTTTAGAAACACAGATCACCGACTTGGAATTCAAGGTCTCTTCTTCTAGTGTCTGCATAGGCCTTTTGCCTTTGCTGCGCCACTGCCATTCTTTCTCTGATGATCTTCACCTTTTCGATAGTCTCTCGCACTATCTCCAAACCTGACAGTTGCCTTCCACCGACTTCATACAAGAAGATCGGAGATCGACAACCTCCTACCATAAAGTGCCTCGAATGGTGCCATTTGAATACTAGTTTGGTAGCTATTGTTGTAGGCGAATTCAACAAAAGGCAGATGTTCATTCCAACTACCTCCAAAATCCAAAACACTGGCTCTGAGCATGTCTTCTATCACCAGATTGTTCTTTCAGTCTGACCATCAGTCTGTGGATGGAAAGCTGTGCTAAAATTCAATTTAGTTCCCAAGGAATAGTGTAACATTTTCCAAAAGGATGTAAATCTAGGATCTCCATCAGACATGATGGACGCATGTACTCCATGTAATATGACAATTTCTTTTACATACAGTGCTGCTAGAATGTCGATCGTCCACTTACTCTTAACTGGCAAGAAGTGAGCGGATTTGGTCAAGTAGTCGACAATCACCCACATATCGTCGAATCTACTTCTAGATTTGGGCAGTCTGATAATTGCACAGTTATTAATGATAATCACGTTATTTTATTATCTTATGGTCCTTAATTTTACACTAACTCATTGCCATTTTATTACAAAAATGATAATTTGATTAAATTCATGTATGTTGTTTTGCTTGCAGGATAATGGGCCAAGTTTCAAGATTTTAAATGAGCTATCGAACCAAAAGTCAATAATGGAGACTCCAAAATAGAAATCTCCACCTCTTACATTCCCTTTTTTTTTTCATTTCTATTTTCAAAAATCCCTCTCACTTTTCTACTTTAAAAACTTTCTCTCTTCTCACCCCTTAACTATCTTGTCACGCCCCGACGCGAAATATCAGAACGCAAGGTAGTTACAATAAACGGGTATAGAGCAAGAACTAGACATCAAACCATTGCACAATGAATAATACTAAAGAAAATTTATTTCATTAATAACTTTCCAATGTTTAGTTACAACCACTAATATCAGAGCCAATCTATAGGGCCCAATTACGTTGAAATAAAGCAGAAGACTAAACTAAGACTCCATCATATTTCTAGGACGCTAGGTACTCGTGACGTCACTCCTGGTCGTTCCGTCCTCTTGAGTGTATAGTTCATCCTCGGTCTCACCTGAAAACACAACGAAAAAACGCAGGGTGAGCGATAACGCCCAGTATGACTTACATCTTAGGCTCGAGCAGGCTTTAAATAATTAATGCATTAAAGGCAGAGTAACTAATGAGAGAACGAGAATGTCAAGTATGGTAAAGATAGCAGGATAGCGCATGATCGAATTAGCAAGACTTTCCAAATATAGACTTTCCAAAAATAGCACAAGTATCAGGTGTACCGACCCTCCTTATACCGGTACGGTTATACCAACCCACGTCGGTACAATGAACGTCGCTACAGTGGGACATTTACCCAACACTAGTACACATGGCTGAGATGCTCATAAATATAGATGCAGAGTAGCGGAAGTAAAGAACTACTTGTCATTTTCATTTCATCTCCCACATTTAACATACATGGTTCAAATAAAATTTTAAGAGAACCTAAGTCCACATAAATAAATGCTAGGATCAGATTACATAGCTCGTCCACAATTACATAATGGTTCTATATGATGTCTCATTACATACTATGAAAGCAAAAGTCACAACGTCGACTCCACAAAGCTACTCGCCACGCTCGGAGTCACTCTCCACTGTCTCCTCCAAAGGTGTAGGGTCACCTGCTATGCCTGTACGCCGAAGCAAGAGTGAGTCTAAAGACTCAGCAAGTAGACCCATGCACATTATCCATACACACATTATTTTAAAAATGAAACTTCTAAAGAGACAACCGGCACATATATCATGGTAGGTTCTACATACACGTTAACAAGACACAACATGTAGCACGCTTGACATTAAATTTTACCACCTATCATGGTGAATCTACAATTTAAACACATGGACTATGCTTCCAGGTTTCCTAAAATAGAATCACCTGTCACATACTTTCTATTCCTTTCCCAGCATAAAATCTACCTTCAACCAACTAAGACATGAAAGCCTTTAACATAAATTTCTGAGCATGCATGAAGGAAACATACCCAACATTGAATCTACACATTCCTACGCATACACGTAACCATTTTTCATGCTTCAAGCTTGCTGGTTTTTACATGTTTTAGCAACCATAATCTAACATGAGAGCTACAACAACGATTAAATCACAACATGTGAACAACCAGGTATGGAAGTTGTTTACATATGCTTAACAATTATCCCTAGCATGGATTTTACGCATAATGGAAGTAAGACTTTTAGCATGCAACCTATATATCTTGTGTAATATGACACATGCTATATCATCATTGAATGTAAATCTATCACATGATTTCTACACATTCATTGACATGCTAATTCAAATTAAACTTATCTCATTCATGCAACATATGGAAGCAAGTTAGGAATGGAAATTCACATATTGAATGAGACATATCTAACATGGATCCTATACACATTCTCACATACATGACACATTTATATACATGAGTAGCTTGCTGATTTAGTATGAATTTAACATGTCCATATAACAATTTACATTGTCCACATTGTCTTATACCGGATCACATCGTTCACATTTCACATGTCATTTCACATTTGCACATAACACTTGCCACATTCACATATCACTTGCACATACCTTGTGCCACACATATATCACTTGCACATACCTTGTGCCACACACATATCACTTGCACAAACTTGTGCCACACACATATCACTTTTACATGTTTTCCACATTTACACACGTCCATTATTGTTCAATGAAAGCCTATCATGATACTTCTACTAATTTCATAGCACAAGACACATGGTTTATGTCATTCCAAAATAAAATACCTACCGCATGCTTCCTACTTATCTATCCTCTTGAGAGCTACATTTTCATTTAAGCTACAATATGATAGCAATTAAACATGGGATTTTCACGCATAAGGAGGAAATGCTGCTAACATGGATTCTACGTACTTTTGTACATGTAATTCACCATTACAACATATTAAGCTTGCTGTTTTGACATGAATCCCACATTTTCATAACATGAATCACAATTTCGCATTCTAAAGGGTTTGTTTCACGTGTTTACACACTTGCATATTCACATTGTTTACTTTTGCACATTACTCATATACACCTGTTCACAATACACACACTTTGCACATACACACATTCGCATTTTCACGTTTAGATGCCGTGACACATAGTCCAAACCACCACTAGAAGGACACTACACATACACATAACACTTGACACATAACGCCACCTAGGCAATGCAGTGAAGAATCTTGGTACTGCGCAGACCGGGAGAAGCCCTCTCCACCCTATCTAGTGGTACTTGTCCACCTCCAGGATTTCATCCTAATGCCCATAGGATTTACACTTCGAACCTTCCCGTGGGGACTTTTCCACGGTACAGTTCCATGGCCCTCTATGGAAGCAGTGTCACACACGGCACATTTACACATTTCGATTTTTTTAACACACACATTTCACACAATTTACACATGTCTTACATTCTCTCATTCATGCACATAGCTCTGTTTTCCTAAATCATGGTACTACTGGTTGACAGCATTTAACCACTCAGTAATTTACACAAATCACATTGGAAACACATTATCAATTCATAACCACGTTAAGCATGCAATGATAGCTCAATTTCACTTGGGAATTTCAAAATGCACCTCATTGTTATCCATGTTACATGAAAATTTAACCACACTCTGTTTACAGGTTCTTGACCACACCTGCAAATTTTCATATTTTTTTTGAACTACATAAAATTTACAGAAAATGAAATTCTCATTCACATGCCGTTAATAATTCACTTATAATGGAAGCACAACATAAATGTCAGATTTGACGGTTTGCAGAGCTGTACCCATCATGCACATTATCACATAAATTTTCCTCGGATTTACGGCACATCATATGATTTACTATGAATTTAAAACAACTCATTGATGCTCACTATTTTTTAGTTCAGAAATTCCAACTAATTATACAGTCATCGTAAAATTTCTAAATTTTCATGGCATGAACTGACATGTATAAACATCATACAGAAATTTCCTGACATTCAAATTCCCCATGGATAAAAGAAAAACAGAATTTTACAAGATCAGAACTTATTTGTCTGTCAATTTAGAATTTCTTGTAAATAATGCATTAAACGAAATTTCATAAAAATTTCCCAATATGATCCCATATGGGTATTACATAACAAATATAGTTTACAATATATCCTCATACACAGAAATCCGGAAAAAGATCACAGAGGGCAGAACTTGTATACAGTCCCTGCCTGAAGAACTCAGCGGCAAGGGGTAGCCGCTTACCTTGTTAGCAGCAACATAGGTGGCCGCTAACATAGGATCTCAACGGCATCCGATCATGCCGTTAAGTTCTTGTCTGTGCAGAACACAGACTACACTCACCAAATGAGGGAGAATGGGGTTCCAGGACTCGAATAAAAATCAGTAAAATACTTGAGACGTGCTAGATGCATGTAGGGACAGTGTGTAATGGTTACTTGCCTCTCAATTAAATCTACAAGATCGGAATAAGCTGATGAAGCCCTCCTTGGGCAGCACTAAGAAGCCTCCAGAAATCCTTTGCTCCGGTTTCTAGGGGGTTGCAGGCTGCAGTCCAACGCCAGGGAAGCCTTCTCCTCCTACTATGGCCTTCCTCCTTGTCGTAGAAGATCACCAGAAAACGCCTCCAGTCACCGGATCCAAGCCCTCCAAGGTCAGTCCTTCCTCTCTCTCTTAGTTAGGGTTTCCTTTCTAGTAAGAGCCAAGAGAGCTCTCTAGGTTGCCCAAGGGATGTGTTTTATAGACTAGGGGACAAGAGGGGCTCGTGCAGGGGTTGAAGGAACAGGTAAGAGCCGTTGGGAAGACATCTCCCCAATCAGAAGCCTGGCCCTATGAGTGCTCTCTGCGCTCTATTGCGCACAGAAAATTAGGGATATTGACGTCCATATCCATGGACGGCTACATTAGGGTTGGCGTCAGTCGATATGGACGCTGACATGTCATGGGCGTCCATCCATGTTGACGCCAAGACACTCTTCTGCCAGAACTTAAAATCATGCAGAACCATGCTTAATCCACCCATATATGCACCTGAAACCTATGTAGTATAGTGTATACACCACTACACCATGTAACCCTCCAACATTTATACCTGGGCATACACATGCATACATAAGTATACCAAGGTGCTACATACGTAAAATTAGGTACACAATTATCACACGCATAAGGTAACCTACATACGTACATACACACATGCACTTCATATATTCGCACACAATACCTATGAAATGGGCAATATAAGGTATACTTCAATATTTAGATAGTACATGCATAATATTTGAATAGATACCTTATACACAAAACCGGCCAATTACTTATATTCGCATATATTAATATACATCCACGCATATACACATGCAACATTTTCATGTACGCCATTTATGCAAGAACAAGCAAACAACATATACATAAAGTAGAAGCGGGAAAAAGAAATTCGGGGTCTTACACCCTCTCCCCCTTAAAGAGATCTTCGTCCTCGAAGATCGGATCACGTACCTGCGGTGACATCATCGGTGTTGTCTCGCGGAATGAACTACTTCATCTTCGGGCACTCTCTAATCCGATGACTTTTACTACCACATCTGAGACATCTTCCTTCCTTTGCCCAACATAAGTCTCCGCCGTGTCGCTTTCCGCACTGCACACATTCGGGCTTCTTGCTGCCTGAAGTTGTCGCTACCTGAGGTGCTGACTCTGCCGGTATCATAGCGGACTGCTGACCTTCCTCAAGCTTCTGCATCTTCCTCCTCTGCCGCATCTTCTTCTTCTGCCGTTGGAACGGTCCGGTAGCTTATCCAATCGAGCCTTTTTCTCTTCCAAATACTGCATCATCTCGTGCTCCTGTCTGCACGCCGCGCTAAGAGCCGCATCCATAGACCCATGGTCACATGCTACCAATCTAGCCCTCAATGACGGTCTAAGTCCCATTACAAACCTCTTCGCCTTTCTGCGCTCATCAGTCACTATGTGAAGTGCATACTTAGATAATTCTGCAAACCTAGCATCGTACTCCAAAACTGACATCGAGCCCTGAGTCAACGTCAAGAATTCCTGCTCCATCTTGTCTTGGTTATGCTCAGGGATATACTTGCCTCAAACAGTCTCACGAACTCTTCCCATGTCACTTCTAATCCTACTCCTTCAAACTGCGTGCGAAGAACGGAAGACCACCACACATCCGCTCGCTCCTTAAGCATGTATGTCGCCAGACTAACCTTGTCATCCTCTGCACATCTGATAGCTCTAAATATCTTCTCAATTTCCCTGAGCCAACTCTCTGCAACTAACGGCTCACTCTTCCCTCAAAAGAGGGTGGAGCCATCCTCCTGAACCTTTCCATAATGGAAGGTCCATTATGTCCATGCGCCTGAGGAACTGGTGCTTGAGCCTGAAGTGCAACCTGGTATGGGCCTGCGTCTGCATGGCCTGTAATAGACCTCGCATGAACACTCCAAAATCCACCGGTGGTAGTGGGGGAAGTACGGGACCCTAGGTGCCGGGGCCTGCTGTTCACCCGCATCCTCACGCCTAGGCTCATCCTCTCCAACATGAGCACCACGCCTACCATGTGAAGCCATAAGCTGCAAAACAATTCAATCACCATTAGAAACTACGTTATTTAGTCCCTAACCACTTTCTTATCTAATTTCCACTCATTATTAACATTTTCTACACATGTGGACATTCCTATGTGCTTAGCATGTAATGGGGATGATGACCTATATATATATTCATGTGCAATCTCAACCGGTTGCTCTGATACCAATGTCTGTAACGACCCTCCTTATACCGTACGGTTATACCAACCCACGTCGGTACAATGAACGTCGCTACAGTGGGACATTTACCCAACACTAGTACACATGGCTGAGATGCTCATAAATATAGATGCAGAGTAGCGGAAGTAAAGAACTGCTTGTCATTTTCATTTCATCTCCCACATTTAACATACATGGTTCAAATAAAATTTTAAGAGAACCTAAGTCCACATAAATAAATGCTAGGATCAGATTACATAGCTCGTCCACAATTACATAATGGTTCTATTATGATGTCTCATTACATACTATGAAAGCAAAAGTCACAACGTCGACTCCACAAAGCTACTCGCCACGCTCGGAGTCACTCTCCACTGTCTCCTCCAAAGGTGTAGGGTCACCTGCTATGCCTGTACGCCGAAGCAAGAGTGAGTCTAAAGACTCAGCAAGTAGACCCATGCACATTATCCATACACACATCATTTTAAAAATGAAACTTCTAAGAGACAACCGGCACATATATCATGGTAGGTTCTACATACACGTTAACAAGACACAACATGTAGCACGCTGACATTAAATTTTACCACCTATCATGGTGAATCTACAATTTAAACACATGGACTATGCTTCCAGGTTTCCTAAAATAGAATCATCTGTCACATACTTTCTATTCCTTTCCCAGCATAAAATCTACCTTCAACCAACTAAGACATGAAAGCCTTTAACATAAATTTCCGAGCATGCATGAAGGGAAACATACCCAACATTGAATCTACACATTCCTACGCATACACGTAACCATTTTTCATGCTTCAAGCTTGCTGGTTTTACATGCTTTAGCAACCATAATCTAACACATGAGAGCTACAACAACGATTAAATCACAACATGTGAACAACCAAGTATGGAAGTTGTTTACATATGCTTAACAATTATCCCTAGCATGGATTTTACGCATAATGGAAGTAAGACTTTTAGCATGCAACCTATATATCTTGTGTAATATGACACATGCTATATCATCATTGAATGTAAATCTATCACATGATTTCTACACATTCATTGACATGCTAATTCAAATTAAACTTATCTCATTCATGCAACATATGGAAGCAAGTTAGGAATGGAAATTCACATATTGATGAGACATATCTAACATGGATCCTATACACATTCTCACATACATGACACATTTATGTACATGAGTAGCTTGCTGATTTAGTATGATTTAACATGTCCATATAACAATTACATTGTCCACATTGTCTTATACCGGATCACATCGTTCACATTTCACATGTCATTTCACATTTGCACATAACACGTGCCACATTCACATATCACTTGCACATACCTTGTGCCACACATATATCACTTGCACATACCTTGTGCCACACACATATCACTTGCACATACCTTGTGCCACACACATATCACTTTTACATGTTTTCCACATTTTACACACGTCCATTATTGTTCAATGAAAGCCTATCATGATACTTCTACTAATTTCATAGCACAAGACACATGGTTTATGTCATTCCAAAATAAAATACCTACCGCATGCTTCCTACTTATCTATCCTCTTGAGAGCTACATTTTCATTTAAGCTACAATATGATAGCAATTAAACATGGGATTTTCACGCATAAGGAGGAAATGCTGCTAACATGGATTCTACGTACTTTGTACATGTAATTCACCATTACAACATATTAAGCTTGCTGTTTTGACATGAATCCCACATTTTCATAACATGAATCACAATTTCGCATTCTAAAGGTTTGTTTCACGTGTTTACACACTTGCATATTCACATTGTTTACTTTTGCACATTACTCATATACACATGTTCACAATACACACACTTTGCACATACACACATTCGCATTTTCACGTTTAGATGCCGTGACACATAGTCCAAACCACCACTAGAAGGACACTACACATACACATAACACTTGACACATAACACTTGACACATAAACGCCACCTAGGCAATGCAGTGACGAATCTTGGTACTGCGCAGACCGGGAGAAGCCCTCTCCACCCTATCTAGTGGTACTTGTCCACCTCCAGGATTTCATCCTAATGCCCATAGGATTTACACTTCGAACCTTCCCGTGGGGACTTTTCCACGGTACAGTTCCATGGCCCTCTATGGAAGCAGTGTCACACACGGCACATTTACACATTTCGATTTTTTTAACACACACATTTCACACAATTTACACATGTCTTACATTCTCTCATTCATGCACATAGCTCTGTTTTCCTAAATCATGGTACTACTGGTTGACAGCATTTAACCACTCATTTACACAACACAAATCACATTGGAAACACATTATCAATTCATAACCACGTTAAGCATGCAATGATAGCTCAATTTCACTTGGGAATTTCAAAATGCACCTCATTGTTATCCAAGTCACATGAAAATTTAACCACACTCTGTTTACAGGTTCTTGACCACACCTGCAAATTTTCTATTTTTTTCTGAACTACATAAAATTTACAAAAAATGAAATTCTCATTCACATGCCGTTAATAATTCACTTATAATGGAAGCACAACATAAATGTTAGATTTGATGGTTTGCAGAGCTGTACCCATCATGCACATTATCACATAAATTTTCCTCAGATTTACGGCACATCATATGATTTACTATGAATTTAAAACAACTCATTCATGCTCACTATTTTTCAGTTCAGAAATTCCAACTAATTATACAGTCATCGAAAAATTTCTAAATTTTCATGGCATGAACTGACATGTATAAACATCATACAGAAATTTCCTGACATTCAAATTCCCCATGGATAAAAGAAAAACAGAATTTTACAGATCAGAACTTATTTGTCTGTCAATTTAGAATTTCTTGTAAATAATGCATTAAACGAAATTTCATAAAAATTTCTCAATATGATCCCATATGGGTATTACATAACATATAGTTTTTACAATATATCCTCATACACAGAAATCCGGAAAAAGATCACAGAGGGCAGAACTTGTATACAGTCCCTGCCTGAAGAACTCAGCGGCAAGGGGTAGCCGCTTACCTTGTTAGCGGCAACATAGGTGGCCGCTAACATAGGATCTCAACGGCATCCGATCATGCCGTTAAGTTCTTGTCTGTGCAGAACACAGACTACACTCACCAAATGAGGGAGAATGGGGTTCCAGGACTCGAATAAAAATCAGTAAAATACTTGAGACGTGCTAGATGCATGTAGGGACAGTGTGTAATGGTTACTTGCCTCTCAATTAAATCTACAAGATCGGAATAAGCTGATGAAGCCCTCCTTGGGCAGCGCCAAGAAGCCTCCAGAAATCCTTTGCTCCGGGTTCTAGGGGGTTGCAGGCTGCAGTCCAACGCCAGGGAAGCCTTCTCCTACGTATGGCCTTCCTCCTTGTCGTAGAAGATCACCAGAAAACGCCTCCAGTCGCCGGATCCAAGCCCTCCAAGGTCAGTCCTTCCTCTCTCTCTTAGTTAGGGTTTCCTTTCTAGTAAAGAGCCAAGAGAGCTCTCTAGGTTGCCCAAGGGATGTGTTTTATAGACTAGGGGACAAGAGGGGCTCGTGCAGGGGTTGAAGGAACAGGTAAGAGCCGTTGGGAAGACATCTCCCCAATCAGAAGCCTGGCCCTATGAGTGCTCTCTGCGCTCTGTTGCGCACAGAAAATTAGGGATATTGACGTCCATATCCATGGACGGCTACATTAGGGTTGGCGTCAGTCGATATGGACGCTGACATGTCATGGGCGTCCATCCATGTTGACGCCAAGACACTCTTCTGCCAGAACTTAAAATCATGCAGAACCATGCTAATCCACCCATATATGCACCTGAACCTATGTAGTATAGTGTATACACTACACCATGTAACCCTCCAACATTTATACCTGGGCATACACATGCATACATAAGTATACCAAGGTGCTACATACGTAAAATTAGGTACATTATCACACATCACACGCATAAGGTACCTACATACGTACATACACACATGCACTTCATATATTCGCACACAATACCTATGAAATGGGCAATATAAGGTATACTTCAATATTTAGATAGTACATGCATAATATTTGAATAGATACCTTATACACAAAACCGGCCAATTACTATATCGCATTTTAATATACATCCACGCATATACACATGCAACATTTTCATGTACGCCATTTATGCAAGAACAAGCAAACAACATATACATAAAGTAGAAGCGGGAAAAAGAATTCGGGTCTTACATCAGGAATAGCACAAAAATAGCAGGATGGCCATAGCACAATAGCACAAAGTATATCAATAGAACAATGAGTATAGCATAGCACTTTATTGTCAATGGACAACGAGAGAATATAGCACTTTTGATGTCATTTAGATAGTCGAGATAGATAGCACTCGAGTGTAATGCCAAACACTCTGATCATTTAACTCCCATGGGCACTAGCACCTTCGGGCGCACATCCTAGGACCAGATCGGGCCCTTTATATATTGTCAGCATTGGTTATAATATTGTTTATCTTTAGACAATCAGTCAATGGCCAATATAGAGTACCAAGAAAATATATGAGAGCACTAGATGAATAGACGAGATAGTAGAGAGAACGTGAATAGATTAGCGAGTAGAGTATAGATGAGAGCTAGTGGACATTGCACGTAACACGTCGAGTAAACAGGCGATAGTAACAGTTGCACAACACGCGCACTTGGTGTTGGCAGTTAGGTGGAACTCACAACCCTACCGCTGGCCTAGTCATGCACAGGTCCAGAGGTCCGGCGTGAATTAAGATGAGAGCAAACTTCTAATAGCCGTTTGGATCATACTGATCCCTAAAGGGTATCATGGGTGTTAAGGTACAACCGGCTCGTCGACCATGTGGGAATCCATGGACAGAGGAGACTTACGGAGGCCTTGAACAAAGACTAACTAGTCCGGTAGAAGAATATCCGACGGAGAGTTCGTCTAAGTCAAGAAAAGGGTAATTATAGAAACAAGTGCTCGACGTTCTAGAGGAATTCTAGAACAGTGGAGCATCGGTATCGAGGTTCCAAAACATCGCGGGAAAACGTACACATGTAATAATTAAGCATGGGGCAATTTAATTACATAAATTGCCAGATATATTATGTACATGTTCCCGCCAATTAAGCCATATTTGGATGGTTTCAAAGTGTGTGCATGTGACATGAAATCATAGATGGAAATTAGTCGTGTGTATGTATTTAAATCACATATAAATGTTCAAATTATATTAAGTGCAATTACTGTGGTTATAACTGGGATTAAAGGGTATAAGCACAATAGGCAATTAGAACATTGCAATTCAGGGGTTTTTCTGCAAAAGACCCAGATCGCGACGCACCCCGTGAGGGTAGCGACGGGGTCATGGCAGATTGCGACAAGGATTGCACTGAACGCGATAGGTTTTTCAGAACAGGCGCTGAAATCGCGACAGGGTCTTGCAAGGATCGTGACGGTTCGGTCAGGATAGGCGCACCATCGCGACGGCAGTGCCCGTCGCGTTCAGATCGCGATGGTTGATGCTGTCACGACAAGACCCCTGAATGCGGCCTATCAGGCCATCGCGTTCACAGGGCCTGCACCTGAGTCCGACAGGGGGTCAGACATGTCTTGGATTGCGGTCCAAGATTTTCCCTTCTTGACACAGGGGGATTTAAAAATATAGAACTAATTGTACAAGCTACGAAAAATCATGAAACTAGGTGCAGGTTGATCTAAACATGCGTGAGAACTTGCAGTAAATAGAAATTTGAAAACGGATATGTTTTGGTCAAATTTTAATCAAATGAAACATGGAGTACAACAAACTGCAAATAGTGGAGATGCAAGAATTTATTCGCAAGATAGAGTAGATAAAAATTGGGGCTTTTAGGGGCAAAAGAACCCTAACATCCATCAGTTCTTGCAGTAAAAATCTCATGGTATGAGGATGAGTAACCATGAAGATATTAATTTAATAAGAGGGTTCGGGGTCATGAAGTTCACAGAACTTTGAAAATTGAGAACTAAAGATTTGCTCGATGGAAAAATATGAAACCAAAGGGCTTTTGTTCCTGATGGATGAGACATCCTATAGAAAATTATCATGGTTTATGCTCGTGAGAATGCCTACCTTTGATCGTTTTCCTCTTCTAGGGTTAAGACTTGAAGAACTCGGGTTGAGGGCTTGAGAACTCCTTTCTCCCACGATTTCTCCTCCTCTTGGCCTCTCTTCCTGATCCAGCATCCTCTTAGCATGAGCTAGGGCCGGCCATGAGGGTTTTAGAGAAGTATTTAAGCTTCTCCTCATTCCCTTTCCTAGTTTAAGTCTAATTCCCCTTTAATTTCGAGTTTCCTATTTTCTCTCCCCTTTTAAGCAAGAAATCTCCTAATTGGGTTGAGAGAGAGGAGATTTTGTAGCCAAACAATTGGGGAAGGTTTAAGATTCCAAATCTAACTCTATTTGCTTCTTTAATGTATTAAATTACCCTTTTCTATTAGTTAGTAATTAAGTTGCGAATTTAAGATATTTTTCCCATTATTCTCTTTTCTATAAATCCACTTTTGGCTCACTAATTTCCAATGGGTCCATTTAATAAAGCCCATCACTTGTTTTCATTTAATGGGTTTTATTTATTTCTCTTCCCATTAATTTTCTATGTAATTATTTTCTTTTATTTAATTTTCTAATAATCAAAATTTTAATATTATGTAATTTTTATTTTGTTCAAAAATTCAGATTGCTACATATCTCATATTTCCTCTCTTCTCTCTACCTAATTTATGAACTCTCTCCTCCTCTTGGGAGGACATCTTTTACCTCCTCTCTCTCTCCCCCTCTTCTGCGATCTCTTTTGCCCCCTTATGTTCTTCCTCTTTCTCTTTCTTCTGGCTCTTCTTTCTCTTCCCTGGTCCTCTCTCTCTCTCTCTCTCTCTCTCTCTCTCTCTCTCTCTCTCGGCCTGCCGTCTGCCCGTGCCTGCCAGCCCGCACTCGCGTCTGCCTAGTCCTGCGCCTGCTCGAGTCTACCTTCCGAGCACCCCGCTTGCCACGCCCGCCTACGCGCCCCACCTACCGCACCAGCCTTTGGCCCCCAGGCCCCTGCGTGAGCTCGCCCTCGCCGCCACATGTCCCCGTGCCTCCTCGCCCGCTCCTCGAGCTCCTCCCCTCTTCACGTTGCATGCGTTTGCATGCAACATGAAAGGCCACATTTTCCCTCTCTCTCTCCTCTCTCTCGCCTCTCTCTTGCTTCTCGCTTCTCTCTCCCGTTCTCTCTCTTATTCCCTCTCTATCTCTCTCTTATCATCTCTCTATTCTAACTTCTCTCTTCTCTCTCACACAGTTTTAAAATATTCTCTCTTTCTATCTTCTCTCTATCTATATCCTTCAGTTCCCTCTCTTCTTAACAGTCAGGAAGAGGTTTGCCGGAGTCGTCGTCATTGTTGGGTCAAGCTACTTGGTTGCACATCGCCGTCATCGGGACTTCATCTAGCTAGAGCTCTTCCACTTCTTCTCTACTTTATCATTAATTATATTTCATGATTCATGCACTTTTATTGTTAAACTTTGCTTGATTAGTGGAGTTTATGTTTAGTACTTTGTGTCTCTCTATCCACTCTTATCTCTCTCTCTTTATCTATTTTTCTTAGTTTAGATTTATTTCGTGCAACTTAGTTTTAATATCACCACGTTATTTTCCTAAATAAAAACCCAAAGTTTTCAATTCTAAAATCTATTTCTCTGTGGATTCGACTCGGCTCTCATCACTTAACTATTGTTAAAATATTTTGTGCAAGCTGATTAATTTTAAGATTGTTAGTCACGTGTTTAACGACGCATTTGTGGTCTATCACAGTCCAAAGATGAAATCCATCCCTATACCTTCCATTTCCATGCTGGAATCTCTAGTGTTTTAGTTTACCTACGGGTCGCAAGTGTTCAGCTTTGATTTGCTGACAAGTCAGACAAGGGCGACATATTCCGCCACCTCCCTCTTCATGTTAGGCAACCAAAAGCTTCTTTTTAATTCTTGTACATCTTAGTAGTTCTAGGGTGAATGGTGTACCTTATCTTGTGAGCTTCAATCCATGATTGCTTTCTTTGTCTCCACATGATCCGTACACATACTCGCCTAAGAACATCAATCTCCCTTCTTCTGTTATGGAGAAGTCTGACTGTATTGGTCTCCCCTTTCTTCACGAAAGTTGACTTTGCTACCTCCTTTCCTTTGAGGCTTTCCACCTTAGCCATAGTGTCTTCCACCAGCGGAGCTCTGTGGACCATCTCCGTATAAAGTATGGATGTTAAGTGGTCCCAACCTTTCAATGAATACGGGCCTGAGCCCATCCATGAACCGGTTAGCCTTCAACTTTTCTGTGCCCACCAGATGTGGGGCGTACTGGGCTAGACAGAGAACTGGGCCTCATATTCAGCCATAGACAATCCCCTTTGTTTCAACATGGCAAACTCGGCCGCCTTCTTTTCCTGCACTCACTCTGAGAAATATTTCTCTTTGAATAATTCCAAGAACTCTTCCCATTCTAGCTCATTAACATTGGGTAAATGGGCCGATGTGGCCTTCCACCATGCTCTGGCATCCTTATTCAGTTGGAAAGTAGCCAGTAACACATTCACCCGCTCCGTACACTACATTACCTGGAAGATCCTTTTCATCTATCTAGCCAATTCTCTACTTCATCCGAGACAGGAGATCCAGAGAAATGGGTGGGTTCAGGCTGCGGAAGCTGCGGAGCTGCGATGTAGATCCGCCTACTCTATTCCTAGCTCCAGCTTGAGCTCTTCCATGTACTACATTCTGTAATGCCTGAGTCAGTCTAGCTACGGTCTCTTGCATAGCCTGCCATTGAGCTCGGTTGCCGGCCATTACAAAAGAATAATGAGATTCCTGGAAAAGGATAGCAACCAGTCAAGGTTCTTAGAAACACATACAACTTATGGGTACGGGTGTTTAGTCTTGAAACTAGCTTATTCCCAGCTCTACCCAATCTCACCAGGCACTATATGTAATATCCATGACCTAAATTCTTGGGTATCACTAAAACCTAGGACTTACAATCCTATTGGGTTCTTAGGCTCTGATACCATTAAACAATCACGTCTTGAGAATACACAGTGAAAATAATTAATTTAGATCGATAATTTGAGACGTGGAACAGTCGGTAAATAAGCCTCTAGCTAGCGAGCATAGAGTGCATCAACACAAAATATAAGGGCCCACAATGAACACAACTAAGCTTTTATTCAAATCTCATTAAGGTCTAATATAACTTCAGGAGTTCAAACTACAACTGTAACACCCCACTTAGACCTGGTCCACTTATACCAACTCTCATCGAGTCCAAGAGACATGCTACATGGGGAACACACCCAACAAATATCAAAATGCAGGGTGATTCATTCACAAATAAATACTAATGCAGCGGAAATGAAAAACATATCATCAACTTTAATATCTAGGTCCATAGTCCATAAAGAAGTCCACAATAGCTAAGTAGTTCAAATACAATGTTCATAACATAAGTAATTCCTCACATAAAAAGTCACTCAATCACACAAAATCAAATCCTCACGCTCCGAAATCCGATCCGCTACTAAAGCCTCGGGATCCATCGTCTCACCTGAAATTTTAAGCAGTATGAGTCTACAACGAAGACTCAGCAAGCAACCCAAAAATGGACTACCAATCTAAATTATATATAATGGTTTCAAATCATGTTAATGCATATAGATTCAGCAATATAGACTTGCTAAGAATTCATTTGCTAAATATATCTTAAGTCAAAAGTGTGTACAAATGGTACTTTTTAAGGCATAAATTTAAGACATGGTGCTAACCTCTAATGTTTAGTTTTGCAAAGAGATTTCAGAATCGGATCATGATGACATAAAGTTAGTATTAACATGGTATATTTGTCATACATTGTTTCAAGAGTTTGTATAAGTAAGCATGACTTCTAAAACATTCATCCGAATGGAAATAAGACAAGTACTACACAATCATTCTAAGGCTAAAAACAAACATTTGGCATGACATATACGTATGCACAATTTTGCCAAGACGCAGCCCAAACCACCCATTAGAAGTCAGATAGACATATGAATATATACTCATCAACAGGGCAGACAGTGATAGAGTCTTGGTTACTGCGCAGAACCGGGGAAAGTCCTCCCCACCATTACTAGTGGTACTTGTCACCTCCAAGATTCTTTTCCCGTGCCCTCGGGAACATATAACATATTGAACATTTCATGGGCATTACTATGGTCCTATTCCAGATTACTTCTATGGTGGCAATGTCTCATTGGCGAATACAAAATCATATACAAATTTCTCCAGATTCAAATGCAACATAACATGCTGCCCAAATCATATACATATATTCAGATCTTGACAGAGACATATTTCAGATTTTATCACGTGCTGTATTTTCTGAGAATTACTCACAAATCTTCTTAATAAAACACATTACTCATGATGATAACAGACTAAAAATAGTTATAGCTGTTATAAATTCACTAAATTTGGTCAAAACGTGTCCCTATTGTCATGAATCAGACCAGTAATTTTTTTGATTTTATGACATATACTCTAATTTCTGCAGTAATCAAATCAGTGATATAAATAGAGAAATATTCATTAACACTAAAACTGTCTGTCACAAGTTCAATATTTTTACTAAATGTATATATACAATCCATTGTTCAAAATGTCACGATTTTTTGAATCCAGAAACTATTTATAAAATTAAAATAGTGCTACTAATTTTTGTATTTCAGTCATGAAAATTACAGAAAATAATCAAATTCCAATTTTTTAGATCTCACATCATAAATATAACCCTGACATGTATTTCTGCATAGGAATCATAATTTTGTCACGATCATGCTTAAATTATAAAATTACCACTTAAATCTAGCGTAATTATAGAATTCAGAAAATTACCTAAAATCATGGTGACTACAGAAATTAACCCCACTTGCAGTATGGAAAAGTTGACCTACCTAACCCTATACATTTCACAGACATTCATTCAAAGTTTGAACATAGAAATATAAATCCAGATGTAAAAAAGGTGAAATGATGGACAAGAAGAACTTGACGGCAACACTGTTGTCGTTAACTTTAATTGACGGCAAGAGGGTTGACGTTAACCTAACAGAAAACCAGAACCCTTTTGGAACTCATATAAACCCTAAATCCGACTGTTGTTTTAATTTCTAAAATCATGGAAATTGTAAAAGGGTAGAATCCATGGTTGGGAACCTGATCCCTAGGTTACTTGCCTCAGAAACAACAAAGAATCTAAGGATGTAGCTGAAGAAGCCCACCTTGGACAACCAAGACGGTCCTCCCTCTGAGGTGAAATCCTCAATTAGCAGATCGCCAATGGCACGAGCACGTTGGAGACACCTTCAGCCTTCACAGGCACAACCTCCCAACTTGCAGATGCTTGGTCTTTGGCTCCACGAAGATCAAATTGTCGGATCTCCTTCAACTTCTCTTGAGACTTGGAGAAACTCCCAAAAATGGGTCTAAGAAGGTTAACCCACCCTTTTATAAAAGGATTGGCCCCAATACTTGGTCCACGAGGGTTAGGAGACGTAACCCCAAACGTTCCTGAAAATTTCGCCCTTACCATAACTCCCCCAGGTGGACTGTGAAATTTCGTTGTCTGCATAGAAGAAGTTGACGGCAAGGTTTACTGTTGTCGACCAAAGTTGACATCAATCGATATGGACGTTTACCTATAGTTGACGGACCGTCGCAACACAAGTCGACACAGCCATCAGCGCCTGAGAACAGACCATTTCTTTCTAAGAATACTAAAATACACACAATATTCACAGAAATTGTAAATACACAATAAAATAGAAACAATTTAAATTAAAATCTAAGAACAAATTTCAAGGCATCACAACAATGACTCAAGAAAAGGAAAAAAATTACATGAGATTATACTCCTCACTACCTACTACATCCATCTAACTCTCAAAATAAACTTCTATAAGGTACTATGGTGGGAACATGCTCTTCAGTCAAACGCATTCCGGTCATTAGTCTGGTCCTCCTCTTCCATGACCATGCCACCTAAAATGTTAAGAAGTAGGTAATGAGCAAACTAGCCTAGTAGGTTATATCTCGATGTGCGGGCAATGATATAAGTGATTAACTTTTAAGAACTAGGTAGGCACGATTATCAGATATGCATGTACGAGAAAGCTATTAGACATGACATGTGAGCAAGATTGATTAAACGAGAGTGATTGATCAAGAGAAAATAGATATAACTAGCAAGAACTAACAAGAAAGTAGTATTTACAAGCACGCAAGATGTCATCGTTTGCAAGAACGCAAGATGGCCATATCATGCAAGCAAGCAACATGTAACAGTAATCAGGCACTGTCATAATGTGCACTAACGATCTATGCCACCTGGAATGCATACTATGGCACGTGTATGTGGTTATGTTTCTAGTATTCAATACACAAGTACTCCCAGCGTAGATGCAATGCCAGTAATCATTATACCCCTGGTTAACAGTATATTTCTGACTCTTTGTCGATGGGGCTAGACTGGAGCCCTTGGACACTTGTCGTGTTTGATACACATCTCACTATTTCAAATGTAGATACCCACAGTCATCATGGCCAATAACAAGAGTTTCAAGAAATATACATTTTAATATCATGTTTATAATGATTTCAAGAAAGATAAGTCATGTGAACATGATTTCATAATAACAATAGTCGAGAAAGCATTTTGGCAGCATAACGACACAATTTACACTTTAGTTAAATCTTTACATTATTAGCTTGGTTTCATGATTGTAAAGCCACACTCACGAGAAATATATGAGAGAGGAAGTGCATTCTATCTTTGGGAACTTCATTGGACAACCAACTGTGTCTCTATGCGGAAATCCAGGAGTAAGGAGATTTACGAAGGTCTTGTTGGAAAGGTCACTAGTCTACTAGAATGGAATGTCCAGTAGAGAGTTTACAATCCTCCAAGAAAGGGATGCCTATTTGTGCAAACGTGTAGTGTAGAATGTGCTCACTAGTCTACTAGAATGGAATGTCCAGTAGAGAGTTTACAATCCTCCAAGAAAGGGATGCCTATTTGTGCAAACGTGTAGTGTAGAATGTGCCTCAAGATATCACAATCCACCGGTAAAACATAGCCGAAAGCAAGTAACATATCGACGTGATATTGGTCAACCAGAACATGTAACAACATGATTTTCTATATTTTAACATGGTATACTTTTCAGTTTAAATCAATCTAGACATTAATATGGATCATACCAATCTCATGATGAATAGATCAGCAATTAAGAGCATTAGAATAGCTTTTCAAGTCATTATAGCTTTTACTTAGATTGACCACTTTTAGGCCACTTGGACAGACTGGAAATGCCTCTAGACTAGTCAAGACATGCAAGACACGAAATACAACTGACTGGAAAGTCTCTAGAAAGCTTTAGAATTGCGACGGGTTAGTCGCCGCAGATATGTACAACAGTGAAAACAGGGTTGCTAAAACGTAAACAGGTTCAGGTTGAAATAGCGATGGTTAGGTCGATCACCATTAAATTGAGCGGACTGCCTGGTACCTTCCCTTGAAATAGAGACGACTATATACGTCGCAACAATGCAAGGGTTTAAAAAAAGAATATAAAAATTTCATAAAAAGTAGGGGTGGGGAAAATGACCAAATCGAGACCCGTTGGCAAGTCACGTTCTTAATGTACACTGAAACCACGTGGCGCACAATTGATGTGTCCGGTCTTGTCACGATAAGCCCCTTCAATCTGTGACGTCTGGATTCATCGCTCATTAGGGTGCTTGCCCGAAAAAGTAGAAAACGACGTAGATCGACTTGTTTGATCTATAACTCGCTATCTAGGGTTCCTTGGACAAATCTCTCCGAACATGAAATTTATAGAGAATGATGACTAGAAGAGAACTAAAATTTTTGGTTTGACCCAATTTGGTCTTGGATGTGTGAATCATGTAGAACATGAAAAGCCCTAACCTTGTGCGATTTTGGAAAACCTACCACGTCTACTACACTCAATACAAATGGGCAAAATAGGTGCATATGAATTAGACACGAAGAGCTTTAGCATGGTACGATAATTTGTCATGATTTGGCCCGAGAACACCTACCCTGAACGTTCCTAAGAAGTGTTTCTATAGATGAAGCAGAAAAAGTAGTTCTGGGGAAGAAGGCTCTGATTTGGGCAATCTCCTCCTCCTCTAGTGTTGTAGCCAGCCCACATGACCCCAACTAGATTGTAACTCATTCCCAATGGGTTTATGACGAGTATTTAAGGTTTATGGTTGTCTGGAGTCCCATTGCAATTAGGAAAGCGGGAACTCTTCATATTATGTTGGCACGAATTTGGGTTGGGTTGATCCTTTCCTAAACTTGAGGATTCCCATCCCAATTAAAGTGAAATAGCTATTAGAAACCTCATATTATGGTTGGGCATGAATTTGGGTTAGTTAGTAGTCTATTTATCTAGATTTTACCTAAGTTCCTTTCTAATTATGCCAAAATGGAGCTACAAATTTTGGGGAATATTACCATTAGAAGTTTGTTCTGGGCCAAAAGTGTATGTCGGCCCATAATACTATTTGATGGTTGACTCATCTATTTAATGTCTAGCCATGGATTTCATTTTTTAAATGAACACTTTTTGCACATACGATCATGATGCGTATGTTTT
>JACBKR010003950.1:0-26444 GCA_014218235.1 Colocasia esculenta
GGGATGATAAATTTGATTTTGACGCTAAACCCATCGATCATATATATATGGATGGTTTCGCATGCTTCTAGTTATGATTACTATGTGGATTTTCGAAATCAATTGCTGGTAATATTGGTCAAGTGCTGGGGATTCATGAACCAAACACTGGCAGACCAGTGATTGCTTCGTCTTGTGAGTTGGATATTAGTAAAGATAGACTGGAGAGAATATTGATTGGCTATGGCCCTGAGGGTTTTGGCAGAAGATTATGTGCACAGGGTTCCAGCAGTTTGTAGTTTTTGTCATAAACTAGGCCACGCACACTCTGATTGTGAAGGAAGAACAAGAAGGTGGGAAGTGCAAGAACTTGTCCTAAGGAGCAAGACATCCAAGCCCAGGTTTCGCTCCAAAAAGACTTGGCATCTAAAGGTGGCAAATAATTCTTCTGTGATGCGATCTGGGAAACAGATTCTCCCCTCTTCATGAGGTGGCAGTTCTGGAGGTGGAAGTCTCTGAAGGGTTTTCTACTAAGAACGATCAACATCCTCAAGGATGCTCTGAGCATGTTAAGCTATCCAACCCTCCAGCTTATCAGCAGGTCCCTACTCTCTAGGAATCGTTAGTACCACAAGCAATGGGTGGTCAAAGTATTGGTGATGATGAAGGACCCTTTGTTCAGAATATTCAGGATAGGTGGAACTTTCGGATAAGAATACTACAGTGGTTCCCAGTGCTGCTCTACAGGAACCCTCATCTCATCGTCATACCCACTCAGATATGTGCATGGACTGCATGGTTCTAGTTCGGCGCATGCTATGCATGGCTGGCGCCAGTTAGTTTGGACCCGCCTGCGACGGTGGTCGGCGGCGATTCCACAATATTTCCAATGATGCCCCTTGCTGGAGAAGATCGTTGCCACAAGATAAACCTTCCCTCTCTCTACCTTCCATTAATAGGTGCCCGACACCTCTTACATGAACATATCAGAAACTTGCCCAGAAAGAGAATATATCATGCCTAATGTTATTCTTACCGCTGGGGGGGTGATTCAAAAGGAAGGTGGTGTATGCACTCATTCTAAAGCCAAGGCAGTGGGGCCTCAAGCCGGATATTCTTCCTCATGATTAGCCCGATTTTATATTGGAATATATGAGGCATATCCAATGGTGCTCCAAACGCTCCCTATTATAACCAGCATGATATTGATATTGTTGCTATTGCTGAGCCGATGGTCCCTTTACATCGGGCTATTGATATCTGTAGATTCTTAAGAATGGAGAATTACACTGGGAGCAATGGTGAGGAATAAAAAATATGGATCTTCTGGCGGAATCAAACGTTACAAACTGTTAGCCACACTGACCAGCAATCACCATATCTATTCTAAAAAATAACAACGTCCATTTTATCATAACGGTGGTGTATAGTTCTTGCAGTTGGACCAGTAGACACTATCTTTATGATGATCTTATCAGTATGTCTTGAAATATCTCTGTTCCATGGCTAGTGGGTGGCAATTTTAACCTTGTTACTTCTACTGTTGAGAATAGGGGTGGTCACCCTCCCAGTATTAAGGCCATGATGGATTTTAACGCCTGCATTTCAGCTCATCTCTCTCTGATGCGGGTATACTGGTTCACATTTCGCCTGGTCAAATAATAGAGCTGGGTTAGCGACTGTGAAAGCTAGATTAGACAGATTTCTTATCAACAACACCTGAGAGTCTCTTTTCCTGGGTTTCAGATTAAACACCTTTTGAGAGGTCCTTCTGATCATGCTCCCTCATGGAGTCTGCATTATTTCTATGAGAGGGCCGACAAGATTTACCTTTTAGTCAATGTGGACATCTCATGATTCCTTCATGCATACAATTCAAACTGCCTGGAAGGGATTGGAAGGTGGGCACCCTAATCATTTCCTTACGTTACAACTCAAGTTGAAGGCTGTCAAGTGTGCTCTCCGCTCCTGGAATAAATCGAAATTAGTGATATTAATGCTAATGTTAATAGAATGGAGAGTGAGGTAAAGGCCAAACAAGAAGAGTTTGACAACAATCCTACTGAGCTTAATCGTTCGTCCCTGGGGGCTGCTAATGCCAATCTCAAAAGGGCCATTTGTTGTGTGGAGGTTGTTTGGGCCCAAAAAGCTTGGTTAGACTGGTGGATGATGGTGATAAGAACACTGCTTTCTTCCACGCAGTGGCTCAAGGTAACAAAAGAAGGATAAAATTCATAGACTTTAGGGAATGGCAGTTGGTCTGCGGATCGGAGTTTCTCTCAAAGGAGGTTGTTCATTATTTGAATCTCTTCTCCATTCTACGAATCATATTGTTGATCATTCTTCTCTTACCATTATTCCTGAACTCATCTTAGTTGATTAGAATAATGCCTTGTGTAAAACTCCAGATATTGATGAAGTTAAAAGGGTTGTGTGGATTTTGAATGGTAACAGCGCCCCTGGGCCGGATGGTTTCACTAGTTCCTTCTTTACAGATGTTGGGACATTGTGGCTGATGATGTTTTAATGTTGTCAAGGGTTTCTTCAGTGGGTTTCCTTTTCCCAAAGGTTTACATCTACTCATATTGTTCTAATCCCCAAGAATAACCATCTGGTCTCTTTAAATGACTACAAGCCTGTCAGCTTATGTAACTTTTCCTATAAATTTGTCTCTAGAATTTTTTATGATAGACTGTCCGAAATTCTTCCTATGATTATTTCTAAAGAGCAAGGCGCCTTTGTTAAGGGCAGATCCATCTTGGACATGTTTCCATGGCTGACAATTGGTCAGTGATATTGGCTGAAAGACCAGAGGAAATAATATTGTTTTAAACTGGATATTAAAAAGGCTTATGACAGTGTGGAATGGGATTTCTCTTTGCACTTCTTAAGAAATTTGGAATCTCTTCCAGATTCATCTCCTACATTGGTATGATGATTTCTAACTACTGGTTTCATGTCCTATTTAATTGCTCTACGGTTGGCTACTTCAAATCTTCCAGGGGTCTACGCCAAGGTGATCCAATTGCCCCAACTTTGTTTATTATCATGGAAGAAGCTCTTAGTAGAGGCATCAAGAACATGGTTGATTCTGGGTACCTTCTACCTACTCTGGCCCCAGGGGCTGCCCGCCACCCACTCACCTTTTATATGTGGAATGATACTCTGGTTTTTGTTAATGGGAATATCAGGAATGTTAGAAGACCGATGGCTTTTTTAAACAAGTATGCCTGCTCATCCGGTCAACACATAAATTATAATAAGAGTTGCTTCATGCTACATGCCAAGGTAACTGCTCAGACAACCCATAAAATCAAAGAGGTTACTGGTTACACTAAGAAAATCGGCTCTCTTCTCTATCTTGGGGTTCCCCTGAAGCCTGGAAGATTGACTACGGTGGATTATTGTTCACTAATTGATAAAGTGAATGGAAAGTTCATGCTGCTGGAAGTCTAAACTATTATCTCAACTTGGAGAATTACTTTGATTAATTTGGTCATCTCTTCTCCATCTATTTATTTAGATGCTACCTCTTATATACCTAAATTCATTACTACTCACATTGAGAGAGCTTTGGCTGCTTTCTTCTGGGATGGTATTGATGGTGTTCATCGCCGGCATTGGGTGGCTTGGTCTTCTATTCAAAGGCATCTTAAGGAAACGGGGACTGGGGGTTCGCAGCCTTTGGCATATACAAATATCTTTGGCTGTTAAATAGCTTTGGAATATCAGACAAAGTTCCTCGCTATGGGCTTCCTATGCTAGAAGGCGGTATCTCTTAGCAGCATTACTAGTATACCTAGAATGCCCAAGGTTATTATAAGGAAGCCTTAAATCCTCAAAGACATTTGGATTGGCAACACTCCTCTCAGTAGCATTATTCAGGTGGACAATGAGATAGCCAATGCCTCCTTAAGAGAAGTGGCTACTGATGGATCCCATCCTCTCAGGTCTGTTATTCCTCATTCTATCATCGATGGGCTGATTCTTTCTACTGATGAGGACACATGTCTATGGGCGGGCTCTAACAAGGTTCTTTTACCACCCAATCTATGTACAATTCTGATCAGGCCGATGGGTGTTAATAGACCGGCCCTTGCTAAAATTTGGCATGATTCATTCTATCGTAGAGCCTCCTTATTCTCCTGGAAAATTATGGAACCATGCTATCCCAGTTGACAGTCACATCTTTGAAACGGGTATTCCATTGGTGTCTTGCTGCTCATGCTGTGTACATCCTACCACTGAAGACCTTGACCACCTTTTCATCCAAAGCGATATTGCAGCTACCCTCTGGCATTGGATATCTCCTCTTATATCTTCTAGGGTCATCCTTCATAGTCACATCACTGCTGGCCTTTGGAGCTTCATGCAGCATTCCAATATCCGATCTCCATCTGGTTTTGTCTCTTTGTACACTTTGATTCTCATGTTGTGGCTTATATGGAAGGAAAGATGTCTAAGAAGGTTTGAGTCTACTCACACTCCTATTGCGATTATCATCAACAACATCAAAAGTAGTATTGCACACTCTCTATCTACTCTTCACTTTAAGGTGATCTAATTCCTATGGGATGCAAATCCTTCATGGGTTTGGTTATGCGCCTCTGTGCTCTACTAAGTTGTTAAACTGATCCGTTGGATTCCCCCTATATGTGATTTTAGTCTTATGTTGATGGAGCATGCAAAGGGAATCCTGGGGAGTGTGGAGGTGGTGGATATCCGTGATTCTCAGGGTCAAGTCCATGTGGCTTTCACTCATTATTATGGCTCTGAATCCAGTATGGTTGCTGACGTTCGTGCACTTTGTGATGGTCTTCAGTTGGCACCTCCATAGGATACAGGCCTTCCATTATTTATTCTGATTCTCATGTCCTTGTCAATTCTTTTCACGAAGATAAGGTTGGTCTCTTGGCGCTCTTATAGATGGTGGACAGAAGCTAGATCGCTCCTCATCTGGGATCCTTTCCTCCTGTTTCATGTGTACCGGGAAACTAATCAACTTGTTGATGCCCTTGCTAATTTTGCTATTAAGGCTAGGCGCAATGAGATGTTCTGGGGGGCACATAATCTTCCTCATCTTTGTAAGGGGCCGATAGTTATTGATAAATTTAGCCTTATGCATGTTAGAATGGTTTAATGGGGTATGCCCCATGGATGCTGTAATTTATATGATTTATCTAATAATCTTGGCCCAGGTCGCCCTCACTGGTGGAGTGAGAACATTCTTCCCCTTTGGGGGAGGATGCACTCTCCTGGTTTGAGGCCCCGAGGACCCTTTGCCCAAAAAAAAAAAAAGGCAATAAGGACTGCAAAATAGATTACATTCATTGTTGTTCTCATTATAATAAATTAGGTCACATAGTAAACTCCTACACACTAGGCACCTAGTATGGATCTCGAAAGGAATTTTCATGCATCTAACATCAAGACCCAAAAATATTTAGGTACCTACTTTTGAATAAATTGTTTACATGATAGCCTTGGGCATCAGGAACAAAAGATGCTCAAGGCATTGGTGACTGTCATCTCTTCATCCAACTCACATCTGAAGAGAGAGTATCACTGACTCGTATTTGATATAAATACTACTAATAAGGTTTTGCTAGTTTTCTGTTTTTATGATCAATGCAGGTAAAACTCTTGAAATCTTGACGAACAACATGTGGAAGTACAACAACAGATGTCGAAGACTCGAGATCAGAAGAAGAATGAAGATTCATTAAGCCCCACATCAATGGGGAGCCTCACATTCTGGGGGAGTAAACACTAAGGGGGAGCAATAAACAATGACAGTATTAAACATATTATTGAACCTCTCTCCTTCATTATGGTGAGAATATTCATTAAGGAGAGAATGCAAATGGTAGATCCTTCCTTTTTGGTTATTGACAAAAAACGGAGAGCATTTTATGTTATGAATTTCTGTTCATTTACTGTATTGAATATTTGTAAAAAATTCATATGAGTTTTGTCATCTCCAAAAAGGGGAGATTGTTGAACCACTCCTATATTTTATCATTTTATTTTTGTGATAACATGTGTCATATCATTTTTCTCTCATACAATATATTATGGAATTATCACTTCAGATTTACTCTAAGTTTCAACTTCGGCATGCATGTATTATACTATATAAATCTCATTAGTCAATGGTGTTGACACACTAAGCCTAGGTGTCGACACTATCGTTAACAAAATTTTCTAAGTACACATCGTATGCTTATATCATACTGACTCCGACTTCCAAGAAGTCAAAGTTGATATCGATGATGACCAAACAGGTACTACTTCGACTCTCAAGAAGTCGAAGTGAGATACCGATTGATGAGAAAATCATAAGTCGAGTCTCACTACGACTCTCAAGAAGTTGAAGTTAGATATCGATTGACATATAAAGACCATCAATCAGCCTCACTGCGACTGCTCCACAGTTGAAGTCTCTTATCGATTACTGTTATATCGATTCTCTATTTGTATCAATTGTTAGTCTCACTGCGACTTCTCGGCAGTCAAGTATATATCGATTGCTGACTATTTAAATATCGATTGCACTTAAACATTGATTGCATTGAAACATCAATTACTTGCTTATATCAATTATCTTAAAACATCGATTACTTAAACATCGATTCTCTTTTAGACATCAATTATCTTCAAACATCGATGTATTTTACATCGATTGTCATCAAATAATGATTGTATTTTACATCGATTGTCTTCAAACATTGATTGTATTTTACATCGATTGATTTAAACATCGATTGCCCTTTATTCACATCGATTGTCTTTTAAATTCAGATATTGAAGCTTCATTTAAACATCCATTGCATTAGAACATTGATTGCTTCACTTAAACATTGATACCTTTATGAAACATTGATTGCCTCTGTAATATCGATTACCTTTAAATAAACATCAATTGCTTCTACATTTCAAATGTTTCAAATGTCTTTGGTAGCCAAATGAAAGTTCAAATGTACTTCATATGTTTAAATTATTATTCTCTCTCTAACATAAGATCTTTACTGTACCTTCTATCATATAAGTGTAGGTAAGAAAAGGAGTCAGCAGAAAATAAGGACAAAAGGACTCCTTCCTTATGCTAAAAAGTAATGGCCTCACCTAACATATCTGGATTTCAGCAGAAATCCTGGATCTTTGCACATAACAAGGTATGGGCCTTCTATCAAAAGACTTTTTTATCTAACTGTCTTTGTGCCAACAAATATCTAGACTTTCTTCTATACTAATTGTCTGTTAGATAGAAGTAGAAGAAGAGCAGATGATGATGAGTCCCAACGGATCCAAGAACCCCAAGGGCTATACTTCAACAGATCTGTTCAAGCTGCTTTTTAAAAGAATGAAGCAAGGCTGAAGAACATAAGAGAGCATTCTAGAAAATCCTTAGGAAGAGTATACATCCAGTGATAAGTCACAATCCTATACACACTCAAAGCAAGAGAGGCAGAGCTCAAGCCCAAGAAGAAGTGCGCGCACAAGCAACCATCTGAAGTCTTCAAGCATTCAACTTCTTTTCTCTCTTCACTCTCTCTGTGCATCATTGTACATCTGCGGAGAGTCTGTGGGCTGAGGGTTTATGTTTCATTGTATTATCTTGTAATACTCTTATCTCTCAGGTCGCTATTGGAGATCAAGCAAGCTAAGTTCTTTTCTTTAGAACTTCATCTCCACAACTTGTTCATTCTTCCTTAAAGAAGAGCAATGGTTTTTCCTCTTCAAGGGTGAAGAGAAGATTAGCTGAAGTGCTGGGTGTCTGTCCAGCTGAAGGACTGTACTCAGTGTTCCCCTTGTGTTAAGGGAAGAACTTAGCTGGGGTTGGTGTCACAGAACCCATCTAGAGGTTTAAGTCTAGCAGCACCGCATTGGGGTTTGTTCCAGCAGGGTGGCTTCTTGACCTATAACAGAAGTTAGTTTCCCTCCTACTCGGAAAGGAAGAGTACCAGCGGGGAGTTGGGGGTTTGTATATCCTTGGGAGGATTGAACCCTGGTTAGTGAAATCCTAATATTTGCTTGGGGACTAGACATAGGTCTTCCATTCGCGATGTACCGAACCAGGATAAAATTCTCTGTGTTCATTTGTGTGATTGTTTGTTTGAATTACTTCCGCACTGCTACTCTATCTACCACACACAACAACATTCACTAACCAAAGGTTTCAAGTGGTGATTTTTATTTATTTTCAGATCACCTTGTAATCACACGGTTGCACGCCCCTTAAAATACACAACAAAATATCATAGCATGATAGAAAAGAATGTGATCGCCACCTATAATGTTGCCCTAAATGTGAACAAAGTTTCAAGGCTAACCAAATAGGAAGGGGATGAGAAGGCCACTTACTGGTGTTGCGACGGGGAGACCAGTCGCAATAGGAAGTTTGTCGCGGTGTCCAATCCTATCTCATTCTTGATGTGGCGACCGGAACCATGTCGCCTTCTCAATAGTGCGGGAGTTGAATGGAGGGACCTCCTTCCCGTCCTCCGACCGCTAGAGGATGAGAGCTCCTCATTTGCTCTTGTAGATAAACTTGTCAAAACAACGAACAAAAAAAAAAAACCCTATTAGACCATATTTAAGTGAAGTTTCTATCCAAAAGCAAAAGAAAGAAGGAAAACATGGAGGGAACGAACCTGGGGGTGTTTTGGAAACCCCTAGGGTGTAAAAAAAATTGTGGGAATGGGAATGTGCAATTATCTAAAAGTAAATAACAATATGCATGAATAGAATGAGAGGGAAGAATGAAGAAAATCCCCCAAAAGGGGTGACTCCCTGCTGAAAATGTGCTCTTTGGGTCGTGCAACAGTCCTTGAAGGTCGTGGAAGTCACCCTCCTAGCCGCCAAGCTCCATAGATAAGGAGAATGAAGTGACTTGATGGAGGGAATAGGAGGAAAATGGGAGGTAATGAGAGAGCTACAAGCTAGGGGAAGCTCTGGTGGGATTTTGGCGGCACTTCGTGGTAGCTCAGGGGACTTTCCTCGTTCAGAAGGAGATGGGTCACTTGTAGGATCGAATTCAGAGTATGAACAGATCTAGAAGGTGGGGGAATAGATCTATCACAAATTATGCGGAAGCTTAAGCAATACAAAGATCACTTCGATTAATAGATCTATTCAGCAAAAACAATTACTGATCTGAAGTGTGTATGTGTGAATTGTGTGAATAAAATGTGTGAAGCAGTTGTACGAGTAGTGAGAGCGAAATCCTATGCAAGCATCTAGCGCAAAAAAATAGATCAAACCACTGCACAAAGGATTTTTAGGTGTTTCGAAAATCACACCAGTCATTCGTACATCCACCCTCACACAGTAGGCTCCACTACTCAAAACCGACAACACATACTGGAGCACGACGACTCTAAAACAACCTGAGATTGACGGCTCAAACACACAACCTGGAGCACGATGACTCCAAACTGAGCATGACGGCTCAACCACACAGTGAGTGCGACGACTCATCAACTAGAGCGCGACGGCTCACAACACACAATGAGCACAACGACTCACAAACCAAAGCGCGACGGCTCACAACACACAGTGAGTGCGACTACTCACAAACTGAGCATGACAGCTCAAAACAAGCTAGTTCAAAAACATAAGAGATCAGATCCTCTAGCAATGATTTGATTCACAGACTCAATCATACATAGAAATCTGCACAGAACTTCATGTACAGATCTCACAGACGAAAGTGAGATGAACAATCCAAGAGATAATTAAAAAGGATGTGGGTTGGATGTTCCTTGGTGAAGAAGTCTTGCAGAAGCTTGAATTGAAGAGCCTTGAAGGAGGAATCGATGGAGATCCTCTTCAATTCCCGATGCTCTGCTCTAGTGGCATTTGAATTGCCAGAACTTCTTTTACTTCTTCTACTCTTCAGCTTGATCTGCTCCCTTTCTCAGCACATCACAGCTTTGCCTTGATCACCATGTCCCTTTGGATGTACTTTCTAGAAGGCTGAAGGCTTGCATGCTCTATATTGCTCTGTGGGGGCGCTTGTTTTATTTATAATAGAGATAAGAGCTTTTATGGCCTCTGTATAGTCCTTTTTTACTTCAAGGGAATGTGTACAAAAACCTAGAAAGCGTCGTGCGGTGCCACATGTCAAAAAGATCTTCATCACATTGCCACTTGGACGAAATGGCAATATAGTAATTATAGTATCTCCATAAAGACCTCAGAACGAAATCACAACCATCGGATTCATCCTTGCACAATTTGGGTTTGTACAGAAAGAGAGGAGTCGACACATTCTTCAAAAGTGTCAACCTATAGACCAATCATCAGTTCAGAGCTCACTAACAGTACACTAGTGTCGACTGACAGACAACTAGTGTCGACCTGTCTAAAAGGTAGAGTCGACCTGATCACCCTCTAGAGTCGACACCTACTGGGTAATCCACCAAATCAGATTCACTGGATGGATACTAGTGTCGACCTCATCTCCAAATAGAGTCGACACTACTGACATTTTCTCTTCAGAACTTGCTGAGTAGATTATGTGTCGACCTGTCTGTCAACTGAGTCAACACTACTGTGCCTTTTTCTTCAGGGGTTTGCTTAGCAGTCTTGTAGAGTCGACCTGTCTGTCAACTAGAGTCGACCTACTTTTACAAAAACTTTGTAAACCTATACAAGTGAAGAGTATACCATCAACACATGTCATAAACAGTAAGATATGAGATATTAAGTGTGAAGAACATCTTGTTTGATTATTATTGTAATATATTCAATATATGCAATATGTTCAATATGTCATCATCAAAATCAAGGAGATGAGTGATGTTCATTGCATATGTTAAATGTTAATGTCACTCATGTGCCTATAAGTGTTTTGCAAATCATTTTAAATACATTCAGTATTAAGATAGCAAACTTTGATATGAAAATGAATCTTTAAGAGTAAACTAAATACACAATTTGTTTGTTTTAAATGTATTAAGTCTCTCATATGAAAAAATAGCATAGAGACTCAAGAATTCTGATAAATTGGGGCTCAAGATTAACAACACTATCAAGAATTTTGATATCAGATAAGAGAAGAATTGACAAAGAGCATAGTTCTGATATGAAATGACTCCTCTTATCATGAATCTCTCCCTGACATGGTGACCATGAAAATTATTGAAGAAGGAGGGATTCAATGAAGTGAAAGTAAATATCTAAAACCAAAATGAGAGTAGAATTAACAAGAGTGCTTATTGAAAAGCTCCCCTCAACAGTTGCATATAAAGGCTCTAGATACTTGGCGAAGACAAATACACACGCATAGTGAAAGTGTCCAGACAGGCCTGACTTGCCTTTCTTCAAATCACTATTTGATATATCAAGAATGTCAATGCACTGTGAGAAGTGGGAATTTATTTGCAAGAGCAAGAAGGCTTTTATTTGATAGACTTAAGATTTTTTTGCAAATAGAAGATGGAAGTGATCAATGATGTGGAAGTTTGCACAAACCAAGCTCTCTCCTTAAAGATGAAAATCTGTTTTCTGGAAGAGGCATAATGAAAATATCAGCAATCTGTTTTTTGGTTTCAATGAAGTGAAATCTCAAAGATTTCTTAGCAACTCATCTCTTAGAAAATGGTGACTTATTTCAATGTGTTTGTTCGTGAATGCTGAATCGGGCTTTAGACAAATAATAGCACTAGTGTTGTAACGACCCTCTTTATATCGTATGATTATACAATCCACATCAGTACAAAGGGCGCTGTCACAGTGGGACATTTACCCACACTAACAATAGATTGAGACGTACCCAAATATCAAAAGATTACAGTGGAAATAAATAATTATTCTCATTCCATCATCATCACATAATCCACATTCTATATAGCAATAACAGAATTAACAATGTCTATCTTATTAAAATTCCAAATAAAATACATTGTCCATCACATTTGATTACATACTACGAAGGAAAAGGAACTAGGTAGCAAAGTCCACAAGTGAAGCTACTCCTCACGCTCGGAGTCGCTCCTCACTATGTCCTCCTCGAGAGCGGGGACACCTGCCTCACTTGTACGCCAAAGCAAGTATGAGTCTTCTAAAAGACTAGCAAACAATCCAAAGATAAACCCTTACACATATCACATATACATATGCTATCTTTTAATAATAAGGAAGAGTACATGATACATGCTTATAACAATTTACAAATAATCATAAACAACCTACATATGATTTCTACACACAACATGTAACATGTTCATAGTTCAAACTCTATTCATATCATTGCACAATTCTCCAAATTTAGAGCATGGAAATATGTATAGGGTAAATAACACACCTAGCATGGTATCTACTCTTTTTCGCATGCATTCACACACTTAATCACATGTTAGCTTGCTATTTATATAAATAAATCACATTCAAGCAAGTTCACATTTTCACATGCTAACACATTCATATTACACTATCGCATGCTCATATTTCACATTTGCACAATTCACATATTCACATTCATATATTCACATTTTTTACACTTAATTGCCGTGACACATAGTCCAAACCACCATAATGAAGGACACACATCACATACACATACCCGTCACCTAGGCAACACTGTGATGAATCTTGGTTAACTACGTATAACTAGGAGAAGGCATCTCCACCCTAGCCAGTAGTACTTGTCTACCTCCAGGATTTCATCCTAATGCCCATAGGATATCACAACACATTGAGCCTTCCCATAAGGATTTACTATAGTACGGATCCATAGCCCTCTCTAGTAGCTGTGTCAATATCGGCACAATTACACATTATCACTTTATCACATTCACTTACATTATTCGCATGCACTATTTAACACATTTACACACAATTTTAAATAATTACACATGCTTCAGTTTACATAACATGATGTTACTGTTCATAATGATAATTAACTCATAACAAAGTCCTAATCATGCTGCTAATCACTGAATTCCACATGATTAAACTTAAACATCCTCATCTTGGTCGATTGCCCTTGTTAAATCAATGATAGTACCTACTGTTCTCAAATGAGTATGAATTTTTATTACAGGCTTCACACAGGTTATATATCACATACCTAAATTTTCAGATTTTTTCAGAATAGTACAACAAATTTTAACAATTAAAATAGATTTCATGCAGATTTATCAAAATTTCATTTAAGCATGATTCACAGCAACATAGTCAGTTCTAATAGTTATGAAACCTGAAAACAGTCATCATTAGAACATGGAAAATTTCTGAAACCCTAAATACAACGGATCTATTTATTTAGAATTTATCATGGTGAGATCATGCTCATTGTCCAGTTACAGAAATTTAATAAATAAACTTTGTACAGAAATTCGACATATCCTCATGACAAGACCTACTGACTGTAATTGACCAGACATAAATTACACATCATGCACAGACAAACCTGAGTCTAAAAATCACAGTGCATAGATCTAATCCACATTCCTGAAAAACCTAAAGAACTGGCGGTAAAGGGGTTGCCGCCAACCGGGGTTAACGACACACGATGTTGCCACCAACTCAAGATCTTGATCGCATCAAGCTTGCTGTCAAGTTCCTGTCTGCAGAAAGTGCAGACAGACCGCACATAACTTGATGAATTAGGGGTTCTAGGACACGAGGAAAAATCCATTAAAATCTTAAGACCTAAATGACATGTGCATGGATGAAATCCCTCGATTACTTGACTTTGAAAAATTGTCAAATGGTTTAATTTAGTCACTAAAGCTCTCCTCGGCCAAGCCAAGAAGAGACACAATCACCCCCCAGATCCGGTCTTCACGCCTTCACAGGGGAGTCTCCAGAGTGGGGAAGCTTTCTCAATGCCAAGAGCTCCTTCCAGTCGATGTAGATCGCCGGAAGAAACTCCTCTCTCACGTCGGATCAAGCTTGCACAAGAATCAGTTCTTCTCACCCAAAAACCCTAGGTTCTCCTTTGGGCGAAAATACTTAGCTCGGTCAAGACTAGGTGATTTTATAGAGCTAAGTTGGTTGGTTGGGGTACATGTTGATTAGGTTTCCTACCATTGGAGGGTAGTTTCCTAATCCAGAACGCAAGAAACGCATCCGTTTCCAGATCTGGAATCGCAGAAAAAATGGAGAAGTAAATGGTCAACGGTCACTTTAGTGCCGTTCACAGGAAATAAACGTCCATCGATCTGGAAGCCGACTTTGAGTCAACGTCACACTGGTTGCCGTCAACCTACCCTCAACATCAAGGGATATTGACGTTAACTAGCATTTCGGCCAGAACACAGAAAAATCAATAAACATACATACACACAATAACTACATACATTATACACCATATTATTTAAATACAATATGTACAACTTAAATAAGACAATATGTACATAAATAAACATGTATATATATATATACACATAAGTAAATAAATAATTATAGAATACACATATCATGACAAAGTTCGAGGGCCTTACACCCTCTCTCCCTAAAAGAAAAGTTCATCCTCAATGTTAGAACGAAACTAATCAAATAAGTGGGGATACATCTTCTTCATGGTCCTCAAGCTCCCAAGTAGCCTCCCCCTGCGTCACGGACGCAATGCTCTTGTTCCTGAGGTGCTGAAACCTTCTGATCTAGAATAGCTACTAGTTGCTCTACATACGACAAGTCTGGCTGAATCTCCACTGCTTGTGACTAATAACATGTGATGGAACCGCGCATACCCTCTGAGCATAGTACGTGGAAAACTGAGTGAACATTAGCTAACGCTGGGGGTAAAGCTAGCTCAATATGCCATGCTGCCCATCCGCATAAGAATCTTAAACGGGCCAATGAATCTAGGACTCAACTTGTTATGCCTTCCAAACCTGACAACGCCTCGGGTAGGCGAAACCTTCAGAAAAACATGCTCGCCAACCTCGAACTCCAAATCCTTCCTTCTGTTGTCGGCGTAACTCATCTGTGATCCTGCTCTGCAACAAGTCTTTGTCTGATAAGCTGAATCTTATCTGAAGTCTCCTGCACTAACTCCGGACCAATCAACTGCCTATCACCTGTCTCCTCCCAGCACAAAGGAGATCTATAGGGCCGCCCATACAAAGCTCAATGGAGCCATGCTAATGCTCGCATGAAAACTATTATTGTAGGCAAACTCCACAAGAGGTAAATGACGTTCAATCACCCTTCCAATCAAGCACGCACGCTCTCAACATATCCTCGAGTGTCTGGATAGTCCTCTCAGACTGGCCATCTGTCTTGGGATGGAATGCCGAACTACGCTTCAACTACGAACCTAAACCTCCTAAAGACCCTGCCACAGCCTTGATGTAAACCTCGGGTCTCGATCCGAAATAATCGACTTCGGCACATCATGCAACCTCACAATGCTACTGACATAAAGCCTAGCCAAACTCTCCACGGACTGCTTCTTCTTCATAGCCAAGAAATGCGCAGTCTTGGAGAAACGATCAACAATCACCCAAATCGAGTCATTCCCATTGCTGATCTAGGCAAACCGTCACAAAATCCATAGTGATTGCTTCCCACTTCCATAATGGATCTCCATCTTCTGCATAAGGCCAGCTAGTCACTGATGCTCGGCCTTCACTTGCTGGCACACTAAGCATCTGGATATAAACTCGGCCACATCCTTCTTCATGCAGATGACCAGAAGATCTCTTCAAATCCTGGTACATCTTAGTGTTGCCTGATGAAAGAGAAACCTCGACCTATGAGCTTCTACTAGAACATGCTCACAAACATCCACAACATCAGGAACACAAACTCGGTGCTGAAATCTAATGACACCATCCTCATCTCGAGCAATGCCTGCCTTGCCCACCATCTCTGAAGCCTAGGATCAGCCTTCTGCTGCTCAATCACCTCATCCAAAATTGTGGATAGGATAGCCAACTGAGCCACGAAAGCTTGACATAACTAAGGCTCTAACTCAATCATCGCACATGCCGCATCTCGTAACATCTTCCAATCATGCTGGAGTAATGACCTCTTTCTACTAAGAGCATCTGCTATGACATTTGCCTTTCCTAGATGATATTTAAGCTCGATGTTGTAGTCCTTGAGGAATTCAATCCATCTCCTCTGTCGCAGGTTCAACTCCTTCTGATAAAAGAGATATCTCAGGCTCTTGTGGTCAGTGAACACCTCGAATTGGACACCATAAATGTAGTGTCTCCAGATCTTGAGTGCATGAACCATTGCCGCAAGCTCCAAATCATGAGTCGGATAGTTACGCTCATGCTCCTTCAACTGGCAAGAAGCATATGCCACTACCCTACCATGCTGCATCAACACACAGCCAGACCTATTTGAGAAGCATCCTAGTAGATGGAAAAACTCTCTACACCACTCGGGAAGATCAACACGGGTGCAGATGTAAGCTTTGCTTTCAGCAACCGAAAGCTACTCTCACAATCCTCAGACCACACAAACTTCACACCCTTCTTGGTTAGCTTAGTCAGCGATGCGGCGATAGATGCAAATCCCTCAATGAATCGGCTATAATAGCCCACTAAACCAAGAAAACTATGAATCTCCGATGGGGTCCTTGGAATCTCCCAATCTAACACTGCTTGGACCTTCGCTGGATCAACTACTACTCCAGTGCTTGAGATAACATGCCCAAGAACTGAACCTCACTCATCTAGAAATCGCACTTGTTGAACTTTGCATACAGCTTGTGCTCTCGGAGAACCTCTAGAACAACCCTCAAATACTCACGGTGTGTAGCCTCATCGGGAGAATAGACTAGCACATCATCAATGAACACCACTAAGAAGCCATCCAAATAAGGTCTACCTATTCATGAGATCCATGAATGCTGCAGGGGCGTTGGTCAGGCCAAATGAAAGCACCAAAAACTCATAGTGTCTATAACGAGTCCTAAAAGCTGTCTTGGACACATCATCACCCTTGATTCTCAATTGGCGGTAGCCAGACCGCAGATCTATCTTGGAAAATATCGATGCATTTTGCAACTGATCGAACAAATCATCTATCAGCGGCAAAGTGTACCTGTTCTTCACTGTCACCTGGTTGAGCTTCATGTAGTCGATGCACAGCCTGAGGGAACCATCTTTCTTCTAAAGAAGAACACAGGCATGCCCCATGGTGACACACTTGGGCTAATGAACCCTTTATGAAGCAAATCCTGCAACTACTTCCTCAGCTCGGCTAACTCCACAGGTGCCATCCGATATGGAGCCTTATAGATAGGAGAGGTGCCCGGAAGCAACTCTATGGTGAACTCTATCTCCCTTGCTGGTGGCAATCTTGACAAATCATCAAAAAAACATGTCTAGAAACTCCTCTACAACCTCATCTCTCAAGGGTTGGTGACTGATCAGCCTTTAGAACTAAGACCACACTTGCAAGAAATTGTCACAACCCTGTTCACCATCCTTATCGCCTTCATGGCGAAGATCACAAACCTTTCCGCTAAGTTCCTTGGAAATGGATGCCAGAATTCATCCTCACCAGGAATACGGAAAGTATTTCTTCTTCCCACGACAATCCACCAAAGCATAGTGCTCCTCATGCCAATCTAGACCTAGAATGCATCATAGTCCTTCATCTTAAGCAAAAAGAAGCACCTAACTAAGCCTCGGTCCTCAATGCACACCGGTAAAGATGGAATACACTTCCTAATCGATACCGTACCTACCAGTGTGTGGCATAGACAAAGGGACCCCTAACTCCTCAGCCTCTACTCTAGACTCTAATGCTAATGCTTTGCAAACCGCTCAAAAATGAACGAGTGTGTGGCACCCGTATAAAAAAAAACCCGAGCGTGCACACCCATGACTAGAATTGTTTTTCTGTGATGTACCTCTGGATGTCCTCGCTACCTGCCTCTCTGTGCTAGGGAAAACACTCGAGCTTGGGCTCGAGGCCTTCCTGGTCTTCTGTGATGGCACTGCTGCTGCTGCTGCTGTTGGGGCTGTTGGGCTGCTCTCACGCTGAACACCCTGCTGCAGTCTGGGACAATCTCGGATCTGATGATCAGTGATGCCACACTTGAGACACTTTCCTGCTAGCTTCCATCATTCGGTGCCGCTGTGTGCTCTACCACAGTGAGGGCACATCTTCTTATCGCTGGGTAGGAAACAGGGGGACTGCGGTGCAACTGCTCGCTAACTAGATGTTGCTAGACACTGCGGTGACTGGTACACGGCCTTCTTCCTGTCCTGCTACTGGAAAGTGGCGCAGACCTCTCTATGATGCCTTCTTCTCCTCGAGATATGATCCATCTCGCTCTCCTGCCTCCACGCTGCGCTGAGAGCTCATTAAGTGTACGGTGGTCAAACGCCACAAGCCTCGACCTCAGTGATGGCTTAAGACCCATCACGAACTTCTTCGCCTTCCTGCACTCATCAGCAACTATGTGAGGAGCATAATTGGATAGTTCGGAAAACCTGGCCTCATATTCCAACATCGTCATAGAGCCCTGAGTGAGGGAAAAGAACTCCTGCTCCATCTTGTCGTAGACGTGCTCGGGGATGATTTTGACTCGAAAAAGCCTCGTGAACTCATCCCAAGACACCTCAATCGTGCCATCCTCGAACCTGGTGTGAAGTAAGGAGGCCCACCACACATCGGCTCTCTCCTGCAAAGTACAACTCATAAGCACCAATCTAGACAAAACCTAAACTTACACAAGTATATGCATATAAATTAAGTACCTGCAGCATATAGGTAGCCAAGTAACTTATCTTCCTCGGCACACCTGATGGCTTGGAATGATCTTCTTACCTCCCGCATCCAGATCTCCGCTAAAAGTGGCTAACTCTCCCCCTTAAAAGAGGGCGGAGCCATTCTCTTGAATCTCTCCATGATGGAATGACCACCATGGCCTTGCTCCTGGGGAACTGGAGCTGTAGCCTGAGCCTGAGACAATAAGCAATATATATAAGCAACATAGCAATCATACATTTAACAAAATAGGCTACTCCTTTTAAAAATTCTAACCGAGCCTGTAGCTGAGCATGCAATGCTGCCTGAGTGTGCGCCTAGGTCTGCAATGACTGGACCAGGACTTGCATCAACACACCATAATCCACAGGCAGTGGTGGAGGAAATACAGTAGGACCTGGGGTGCTGGGGCCTGCTGCTCACCCCTGTCCTCTCCCTCTACTCGTCATGCTGAGCCTGAGCACCACGCCTACCATGGGTAGCCATAGCCTGTAAAATAAATTAATATAGTTAGAATCTAAGCAATTAATCCTAACCATTTTCTTAACTATCTTTCATTTATTTTTAGATATTTTCTACATATATGGACAAATTCTATAAAGACTTTGCATATTGTGATGATGATGGGTTATTCATGTACAATCTCAACCTTGTCTCTGATACCAATCTATGTAGCGACCCCTTTCTACCAGTACGATTATACCAATCCACGTCGGTACAAAGGGCGTCGTCACAGTGGGACATTTACCAACACTAACAATAGATTGAGATGTACACAAATATCAAAAGATTACAGCGGAAATAAATAATTATCCTCATCCATCATCAGACATAATCACATTCTATATAGCAATGAAAGAATTAACAATGTCCATATTATTACAATTCCAAATAAAATACATGTCCATCACATTTGATGTAAGGCCCTCGAATTTCCGTCACATTATTTGTATATGCGTGTGTATAATTGTGCTTGTGTATGTATATACATGTTTACGTACGTATGATTAGTATAATTACGTGTGCATATGTTTATACTAGATGTAAATAATGCATGTATTGAATGGTGATAGTATGGATACATACCATATACATATGCATGTATATATGCATGTATGCATAGTTTTCTGCATATTTAGAGTTCTGGCCGAAGGCCACCTTGGCGTCAACCCCTAGCCGTTGAGGTAGTGTCAGCATCCAGACATGGACGCCAACACTAATCTGGCGTCGAGCGATATGGACGCCTATTTCTCTGTCCTGCATGCGCAGCAGAGCCAGAAACTCTGAAACAAGAAAGCCCAGCCATTGGGGGGCTGTCCCCAACGGCTCTGAGAGCTGTCATGTCACCTTGTGAGGGGAGAGAGGCTCCCTTATGTCTGAACCTGGATCTGCCTCTCCCACTCCTCTCTTCACCTTTGCAAGAGAGAAACCAGGAGAAAAAAACCCTAGTTCTGAGCTGTGAGAAAACCCACCCTTTTGCACCCAAGATCAGACTCCCTGGAGCTGATCCGGCCATCTTCTCCGACAAGAAGATAGCTGGAGCAAAGGAGGAGGCTTCCCCGACATCCCTGCTGTGGCGATCATCCAGAGCCCGGAGGAAGAAGATCTAGGAGGCGTTTCTGCACTTTTTGGGACTGCCAAGGAGGGCTTCACCAACACCCTAGACCCTTTGGAGCAATTTTTAAAAGGCAAGTGACCTAACATAATGTCCCCGTATGTGTCTAGGCCGTTTCTAATATTTTATGAGTTTCCCTCGAGTCCTAGACCCTCCCATTCACCCAAACTTGAGAGCTGGGTCTGGTTTCTGTACAGACCTGAATTGACGGCAAGGTCAATGGACGCTGAGATCATGCTTGGCGTCCATCGACCATGCCGCTGACCCTGAGTCAGCGGCCAGAGACTGCCGCCAAGTTCCTCTGACTAACAGTGACCTGTTCTGCCTTCCTATACACTATTTCGGTATGGTTTTCGTGATGAGGATATATGGTAACCCTATACACTATGTATATTGTTAATTGTGGTGTGTGGATGAGTGTGATGTGTGGTGATGGATTTAGAAGAGTGTATTCCATGAATTTATAAGCATGACTTGTTGATGATCTTGCCAAATTTATGTTTTATGATTAGGATTAGTCTGAATGCCTCAGTTTTATTAGATCATGAAGATTAGTGGATCAGTGTACATGTACTCAGTTTTGATAAATTGTCCATGCTTGTATAAATTGCTAATAAACTCGGTTCGGTAAATAAAACGGCATGCAAGAATGATTTGTGGTGATCGATCTATAGATGTATGATTTAGGATAAATTCTGCAATCTCAGATCATGTATGCGGCAGTAATCTCTGTTCAACAGTAAGTGGCAAAATTGCATGATGTGTTAAACTCCATGTTAACTTAAATTGTGAATGACATGTGAAATAGGTATTTGATTTTCTGTAAATTCTATTTAGCTCAGAAAATCTGAAAAATTGAGTGTATGACCTTGAACCCGAAATGGCATGTGGTTAAAATTTCAGGTCATTTGGACAAGTACATAAGGAGTTATGTATTTTCCATGTGAAATATAGTAATCTATATATGCTATCGTAATGTGATTGGATATTGCTTAAACCCAACTTGATTGATGAATTTACTGTGTTTTAAACTCCTGAAATCTGTAGTGCCATGTCAGGAAAAAAAAAAAACAAGAAATGCATATGAGTGAGAAAGTGAATGAGATGAAAAGTGCTATGTGTAAAACCATGTGTAAATCGGTAAAATGTGTAAATGTGTAACTGTGCCAATGTGACACTGCTTCCGTAGAGGGCAGTGGAGCTATATCAGGGAAAAGTCCCCCTGAGAAAGTTCAATGTGTAAGTGACCCTAAGGGCATTAGGGGGAAATCCTGGAGGTGGACAAGTACCACTGGTTAGGGTGGAGACTTGTTCTCCCGGTCTGCGCAGTCCAAGAGTCGCCATTGAATGCCTAGATTGCGTCTATGTGTAATGTGATGTGTATATGTCCTTCTTTAGTGGTTTGGACTATGTGTCACGGCACCTAAAATGTGTAATGTGAAATGTGTAATGTGTATGTTTTGTGTGTAAATGTGTAAGTGAACAATGTGAATGTGTATGTGCAAAGTGTAACCATGTGAAAGAGAAAACTGTGTAAAGAAAATGTGAAATTTTAAATGTGAGAATATGTTGTTGAAATCCATGTGAGACAAACCTGAAACCATGTGAAATCAGTAAATTCATGTCGTTATCATCATGGTTATATGTGCAAAAATGTCTAGAATCCATGTTAGGATAATTGTGAGCACGTATGCAAGTAGCATGATTGGTTGTTGTTCACATGAGTTGTTTTAAGCAATATTGTAGCTCTCATGTGTAGATTTACAGCCATTAAACCATGTGAAACCAGCAACTTAAAGCATGTAAAATGTCTATGTATGTGTTTAAAAGCATGTAAGATCCATGCTAGTCGTGTTTTCCTTTCATGTATGCACAATGTTCATGTTGGTAGCTCTCATGTCTCGGTTCTTTAAAGACAAAATTTCATGAGTAAATTGAATAGAGAGCATGTGATAGGTAAAGTTTTATTCTTAGAAATCTGAAAGCATGATCCAGTAAAAATTGTAAAACTTTCATGATAGGTTGAAACCTCTGAATGACTAGCATGCCATGTGTTGTAAATTTTGAATGTGCATGTAGAAACCCCTATGACTTATACGTGTATGTTATGAGTAGTGGCTTGCTGAGTCTTTGGACTCACTCCTTGCTTCGGCATACAGGTGTAGTTGGTGACGTGGCACCGTTGGAGGAGACAGTGGAGACGGACTCCGAGCGCGGAGATTAGACTTGGAGTTCTTTGTGACTTGTGTATTTCATAGTATGTAATTTGAACATTGTATTAGAGTATCATGAAAAGAATGTATAAGTGTGGACATTATCTAATTTATTTTAGCAATTTAAATTATGTGGACTTTAGTTCTTTATTGTTAATTGCAAACTTCATGTATGTTAAATGTGGATGATGAATGAATGGAGACAGTTGTCTTTTACTTCCGCTACTCTGTGTATATTCGCGTGTATCTCAGCTGTATGTATCGTTTGGGTAAATGTCCCACTGTGAGGACTCTCGCTATACCGACGTGGGTGGTATAACCGTACCGGTATAATGAGGGCTGTCACAGAGATTGGTATCAGAGCAACCGGTTGAGATTGCACATGAATATACCTAAGTCATCATCCCCATTGCATGGTAAGTATGTCCACATGTGTAGAAAACACTAATGAGAAGTGAAAGATAGATAAGAAAATGGTTAGAAAACTTAGTAACCTAGCTCTAATGGTGGCTGATATTTATTACAGCCATGGCTTCGAGAGGTAGGCGTGGTGGAGCGTCGGCCCGTGAGGACGAGCCGCGACGTGATGAGCAGGCGGAGCAACAGGCCCGCACCGCGAGGTCCTGTACTTCCCACCGCCGCTGTGGACTACGGAGTATTCATGCAAGGTGGTGCAAGCCATGCAGACGCAGGCTCATACCCAGGCAGCACTCCAGGCCAATTGGAGGCCCAGGTAGAATAATAAACAACTCGTAGTTTGCTATTTAATTGCATGATATTGTATTTATTGTGTATTGTTATTGTTTAATGTAGCAGGCTCAGGCACTAGCTCAGGACCATGGTGGACATCCATCATGGAGCGATTCAAGAGGATGGCCCCACCCTCTTTAAGGGGGAGAGTGATCCATTAATGGCAGAAAGCTGGTGAGGGAGACGGAGAAAATCTTCCGAGCCATCAGGTGCCCTGATGAGGATAATGTGACATTAGCCACCTACATGCTATTGGTAGACTTTTAATTTGTATGTTTGTGTGTTTGCTTAAGTTAAAATTGTTAGTTGGTACTTATGAAGGTGTATTGCAGGAAAGAGCGGATGTATGGTGGTCCTCCCTACTCGTACATGCTTTGAGGACGGAGCAGTAGACGTGACGTGGGACGCGTTCGTGAGGCTCTTTCGAGCCAAGTTCGTCCAGAGCATATCCAGGACAAAATGGAGCAGGAATTCTCTCCCTGACGCAAGGCTCCATGACCGTGCTGGAATACGAGGCAAGGTTTTTGAACTTTCTAAATATGCACCGTATATCGTAGAGGATGAGCGCAGGAAGACCAAGAAGTTCGTGATGGGACTCAAGCCATCACTGCGTACGAGACTCGTGGCGTTTGACCACCGCACGCTGGACGAGGCCCTCAGTGCTGCCTGCAGGCAGGAGGGAGAAATGGAGCAATATCTGGAGGAAAAGAAGGCTTCGCAGAAGAGGCCGGTAGCGACATTCCCGCGGCAGGATAAGAAGAAGACGGTGTACCAGACACCGCAGAAAACAGTGGCAGTTAGCAATTCTCAGGTACCTTCTGTACGTTCCCCTGGTGTGAAGAAAGAGTGTCCCCATTGTGGGAAGACACACGGTGGTTCCGAGTGTTGGTTGGTAGCGGGTAGATGCTTGAAGTGTGGGAGCAGCGACCACAAGATCAAAGATTGCCAAGACTTCAGCAAGGAGCTCAGCGTGGAGCGCCAGCACAACAGTAGCGGCAGCCGCGCCAGCTACAGGAAGACCAGGAAGGCCTCGAGCCCCAGCTCGAGTGTTGCTTTGGCACGCGAAGACGCCGAGCAGGCGGAGCATGTCACCAAAGGTACGGTTTTACTTTTAGTGTGCACGCTCGGTCTGTTGATACGGGTGCTACTCACTCGTTCATTTCCGAGCGGTTCGCTAGGCAGTTAGCCCTAGAGTCAGGCGTAGAGTCTGAGGAGTTAGAGGTCCCTTTGTCTGTGCACACCCCTGTGGGTACGGTATCGACTAGGAAGTGCATTCCGTCGTACCTGTGTGCATTGAGGATAGAATCCTAGATGGGTGTTTCTTCTTGCTAAAGATGAAGGACTATGATACTATTCTTGGTCTGGATTGGCTAGAGGAGCACTATGTGTTAGTGGATTGTCGTCGGAAGAGGATTGTTTTCCGCATTCCCGATGAGGACGAGTTTTCTCATCCCTTGCCAAAGAACTTAGCAGGAAAGGTAGTTATCTCTGCCATGAAGGCAATGCGCATGGTGAACAAGGGTTGTGACGCATTTCTTGCCAGCGTTATGTAGTACCGATGCTGGTTTGTCATTGACTCTTGCAAGAGATCGATGTGGTGCAGGATGTTTCCAGATGTTCCGATGACTTGTCTGGATTGCCACCGGATAGGGAGATAGAGTTCACTATAGAGTTGCTTCCAGGCACTCTCCTATCTCGAAGGCCCCATATCGGATGGCCCCTCAGAGTTAGCGAGTTGAGAAAGCAATTGCAAGAATTGCTCGATAAGGGATTTATTCGCCATAGTGTTTCCCCTTGGGGCGCACCTGTATGTTTGTCATGAAGAAAGACGGATCACTTAGGTTGTGTATTGATTATAGAAAGCTAAACCAAGTGACTGTGAAGACAGGTACCCCTTACCTCGGATTGATGATCTGTTTGACCAGTTGCAGGATGCATCAGTCTTTTCTAAGATTGACTTGCGATCTGGTTATCATCAGCTGCGGATTAGGAGTGAGGAATGTGTCTAAGACGGCCTTTAGATCCCGTATGGACATTATGAGTTCCTGGTCCTTCCTTTCGGATTGACCAACGCCCCTGCAGCGTTCATGGATCTCATGAACCGGGTGTTTAGTCCGTATCTAGATAGCTTGTTTGTGTGTTCATTGATGACGTGTGGGTCTATTCTCCGGATGAGGCCATGCACCGTCAGCATTTGAGGTTAGTCTAGAGGTTCTCCGTGAGCACAAGCGCTATGCAAAGTTCAGCAAGTGCGAGTTCTAGTTGCGCGAGGTTTCACATTCTCTTGCATGTGATCTCGGCGCTGGTGTTGCAGTTGATCGAGCAAAGGTCTAGGCAGTTATGGATTTGGAGATTCCCGAGACTCCTTCGGAGATTCGTAGTTTCATTGGGTTTGCTGGTTATTATCAGCGATTCATTGACGGTTTCTCATCCATCGCCGCCCTTTGACAAAAGCTGACCCAGAAAGGTGAGAAGTTCGTATGGTCTGAGGCATGTGAGCGTAGCTTTCAGCTATTGAAGGCTAAGCTTACTTCTGCTCCGGTATTGGTATTGCCTAGTGTCTAGAGGGTTTTCCATTTATACGGATGCATCTCAGATTGGGTTAGGCTGTGACTCATGCAGCGAGAGAGGGTAGTGGCTTATGCTTCTCGTCAGTTGAAGGAGCATGAGAGGAACTATCCGACTCATGATTTGGAGCTCGCAGCAGTGGTTCATGCACTAAAGATCTGGAGGCACTATCTTTATGGTGTCAGATTTGAGTGTTTACCGACCACAGAGCTTGAAGTATCTTTTCTCCCAAAAGGAATTAACCTGAGGCAGAGGAGATGGATTGAGTTCTTGAAGGCTATGACTTCGACCTTCAGTATCATCTTGGAAAGGCGAACGTCGTAGCAGATGCTCTTAGTAGGAAAGAGGTCTTCGCTCCAGCTGGATTGAAAGATGTTGGAGGATGTAGCGTGCTCTATGACCGAGTTAGAGCCATCCTGTGTCAGGCTTTTTGTAGCTCAGCTATCCCTTAAATCCTCAGTCTTGGATGAGGTGATTGAGCAGCAAAAGCCGACCCTAGATTGTTAGAGTAGTGGGTAAGGCGGGCATTGCTCGATGAGGACGGTGTTGTTAGATTTCAGCACCGTGTTTGTGGCCCTGATGTAGTAGATGTCTGTGAGCATGTGTTAGCGGAGGCTCATAGATCGCGA